>PVKA01025767.1:0-32577 GCA_004027165.1 Ctenomys sociabilis
AAAAAAAAAAAAAAAAAAGATACTGAGCAAGGACTAAAGATTTCATAAATTCAGTGTGGTGTGGTGAAGTGTTAAAACGCCTGAGTCTGATGGTAGAGAGGATAGTAACTACTTTACACATCACACTACTTAAGGTTTTAGTCAGCACAGGGCTGTGTGACAGCAGCAGTAAGAAATGGCTACTCGTAACTATTGCTTGTATATCTGGTATGTGCTTGGCATAGTACTGGGCACTTGGTTAAAGATAGTAGCCACTGGCCAGGAATGATGGTGCACGCCCATAATCCCAGCATTTGAGAGGCTGAGGCAGGAGCATCACTGTGAGTGTGAGGCCAGCCTATGATACGCAGAAAATTTAAGGGCAGTCTGAACTACATGGAGGTGCCCTGTCTCAGAAAACAAAAACAAACAAGCCATCATTTTATTTTTTTTATTTTTTATTTTTTTTAGAAGCCATCATTTTAAAAAGCACTTCATATGTTAAGGCACTCTGCTTCCTCTCCTCCTCCTCTTCATCTTCTCCTTTTTCTCCTCTTTTTTGCTTCTCCTCCTCCTCTTCCTCTTCCTTTTCAAGGCTGGAGATTAAATCCAGGATTTTTGCATTGTATTACATTCAGGTCTTTTAATTTTTATTTTGTGACAGTTTTGCTAAGTCACTAAATTGCACAAGCTGGGCTTGAATTTGTGACCCTTTGGCCTTAGGCTCCCAACAGTACTGGTAATATAGGCATGGGCCATCACCGCACCTGGCTAGCCAATGTGCTTTTCTGTGTTTGTCTTTCTTTTTTCTTTTCTTTCTTTCTTTCTTTCTTTCTTTCTTTCTTTCTTTCTTTCTTTCTTTCTTTCTTTCTTTCTTTCTTTCTTTCTTTCTTTCTTTCTTCCCCTCTCCTCCCCTCCCCTCCCGGCAAGGTCTTACTACATAGTTCAGGCTGGTCTTGTGCTCACTATGTAGCCTCAGTCTCCCAAGTTCCAGGATCACAGGTGTATGCCACTATACCCAGGTGCACCAAGTTTTATAAAGGAAGCTGAAGCTCAGGGAGGTTAAGATCTCAGGTGTAGTAAGTGGCAGGAGCAGGGTTCAAATGAGCTCTGCCTGCCTCCAAAGCCAGTGCTGTCTCTGCTTGCCGTGCTTCTTTCCTGTGAATGGAGAAGTGCTTTTTGAGAGTCACCATGTAGACAGATGGGCTCTGACTGGTTGGTGCCTGTGCCACCACTGGTAGATTAAATGTCACAGTGTTCCTCTGAAAGCTCAGCGATAAGTATCTATCCACCAATGTATTTGTTGATCCATTTACCTAAAAACATGTCCTCACCTATCCTGTGGCAGCCTGATGTGATAAAAATATTTAGTTATTTTATAGGTGAAGAAAAAATGCCCAGGTGTGAGCAGTTACACAAAGCCAATGAAATCAGTTCAACCTGATTCTTGAATTGTCACTCTATCTGGTTGCACTGTGGAGTCAGAGGCAGCGTCCTTTCACTTCTGAGCCGGTTCTTGTGGACTACTCATGTGGGAGTTTCATCTGGTCCTCAGACTCTACTTTCCTCCCTTGAGATGAATCAAGATGCAAAGCTGAAATATGAAGTGCTGAGAATCCTGACCCAGACACTAGAGCCCCAAATTCTGGACCTGGAGCTGTTGCTAATGAGCTGCTTGACTTGGGGTTAAGGCGTTGATTTTATGCGCACCCAACCTTATAGATACTGGATAAGGTGTTTCAGAGTTCACCTGAATCCCTCTTCTGCTGTTTGGAAGTGGATTCTTCGTAATGTTCCCAATGAATGTCCTCAGGTTGAGTGTCTCTGGGACGTACAGTGACAGAGAGTTTTACTCCAAGCCTTGCCACCAGTTTGGTTGTCTCAAAATTCAACTTTTGTCAAAAACAGGTTTCCCTCATCTCTGTTTCTCTTTTTTTGGCTTGTAATTAAAATTAGTTGTCTTTAGCGCTGGCCAAATAGCTCCTGTGGATTAAAACTCCTGCAAACAGGCCCAGGGCCTGGGGCTCTGATCCCTGGGCCTGCAGTGCCAGCCCAGGCTCCAGGGCACACGGATATGGCCATTGAGACTGGGCGTGGTGGTGCGCCTGTAACCCCAGCTCTTGGGAGGCTGTGAACAGGCGGATCACTAGGAGTCCGATCTAGTAGTGAGACCCTGAACACCCTGTAGACCCTGCCCTAAAATACGAAAGAAAAAGTAGTCCTCTTGGACTTTTTCTTCTCCTTCCCCTCTATTTAGGTGGCCACATATTGAATATATCACTTAGGTTTTTTTTTTTTTTTCTGTACTGGGGATTGAACTCAAGACCTTGTACTTGCCAAGCAGGTGACTTTCTTCCTTCCTTTCTCCTTTCCTTTCCTTTCCTTTCCTTTCCTTTCCTTTCCTTTCCTTTCCTTTCCTTTCCAAGACAAGATCTTACTACACAGTTCAGGCTGGTCTTGAACTCACTATGTAGCCTCAGTCTCCCAAGTTCTGGGATTACAGGTGTATACCACCATATCCAGATATACCCAAACACTGAACTATACCCCCAGCCATATCACTTAGTCTTATTGGTTCTCATCACCTCAGTGCCATCTTGCCTATTCTCTTTCCTGGGTCTAACTGATCATATACTGGTTTTGGGTTAATCTTGATAGAGCCTACATTTCTCACCTACATCTTTAAAACATCCATTAAAAAAAAAACAACAAAAATATTAAATAGTTCTCCTGCATATGCTGTGACACTCATTCTCCCTACTCTGGCCCCAAAGTCTTTCTTACATAGCCTGTATCCAATCCACTCATCCCTTGCCTCTCACCTCTTCCACTATTCTGTTCTGATAGATGGGACTTGCTTTTTCTTCCGACAGCTTGTCTTTGACTTTGCTTTCCTTTTCCTCCTGCCCTCAAGCACCTGGCACATGGCTAGGTCACAGGAGCACACACTAACCATGTGTTGACCTCACCCAGCATGGTGTTCCTTTCAGTCCTTTGCCATTTATAACACAAAAAGTTTGAGTTAAATAGTTTGAAATGTCTCATATCTCTGAAACTGTGTGCCACAAGAAAGAACCTCAGTGTGCTGGCAACCAGACTAGAAGGCTAGAGATATGTTACTTTATACTTTTTTTTTCAATGCCAGGGATTGAACTCAGGACCTTTTGTTTGGCAGGCAAGCACTTATTGCACTGAGCTACCTATCTCCCCAGCACTTAGAAGGCTAGAAAGAGACTAATAGAAGACTCTGGAGTAGCTCGGAGAAAACAGGAACAGAGAATAAGACACTATCATCCCAGAACCAATTTTTTTTTTTTTTTTTTTTTAGGAGAGTGCAGGAAAGATGGGTGCAGGAGCCACAAGACCCTTGAAGGTGGGGTGGGCCACTTGTTCTGATCTCCTGCTTGGGTCCATTGGAGATTGTCCATAACTGATTTCTGGTCCCTCACAGCGGGTAGGGGTGGGGTCTGTTTATAGAGGTTGTATATGATGACCGTCTTAGGGCTGCTATGTTGGAAGCCACATTGTTTGAGTAAATTCCTTGTGATAAGGTGGAGAAACACTACTACTCATGCTGGCTTTTGTAGCCACTGAGCCTCCGATAAGCTGAGATACAGAATGCTTGCAGTGAGATTCACATGAACATAAGATGAACAAAGGTATCCTGTGAGCTTCTAAAGGCAAATGGCTGTTGATAGTTTTATTTGCCCAGACAAAGCATGGGAGATTTTTCAGCTACATTTTTGCCAAATAATTTATATACCCATGGTGGATTCCCTGCGACCAAGACAGGTGGCTGCAAGAGACACTTCCTCCTTCCAGTGGACTGCCCTGAGGTCCAGGCGTTTGGCTGGCTAAATACCCCCACAGTTACTCTGTGGCTACGAAGCACACGTCACAGAGCTCATGCACTGCTGAGGCTGAGGTGGCGAGTGTTCAGCTCCCCAGTCACTTTGTGAGCATAGATAACAGTATTCTGGGACAGAGAGAAGGCAGAATATATGACAGTCACACAACCAGTGCATGGGGGAACTAGATGGACAAGCAGGGCTGAGACAGCCAAGAGAAAAACAGAAGAGGCCGAGCAGGTCCTGGGCAGCCCTGCACCTGAGTGTGGATCAGCAGGGCCGGTTTGTCCCAGACTCTCTGGCCTGTTTGCCTGTGATCTGAGATCTCGGCAGAGTCAATAATTGGGGTGGGAAAGATAGCTTAGTCTCAGATTGAGTTCTTTCAGAAGTTCCAGAACTTATATTTTATATCTCTTTAAAAAGGATTCTTCTCTAAGCAGAGCTCCTGGCTCTAAAGGCCCCTAGGAACCCCCTGGCCCTTGCTTATGAACTCTGTGTCTCCCAGTGTCATCCCAGGCAATCCAGCACCACACTCCTGGGGAACCTCGCTCTTTCCTGTGTCTGACCTCGCTTTTCCTGCTGTGCTTGGTCCATTTTTTTTTTTGCCATGTAACTGCGTGGGTTCTTCCCAGGCTACCTGTACCCACCTTGCTCTTGTCTCTGTGTGTGGACTAGCTGTCTTTGTTCTAGACTCCTGGATTTGTCCTTGTGGGGGAGAGGATGTGGTGTGGAATTCAACCAGGGCTGAGATGTGCGGCTCCCCTCCTATGCCCGCTGTAGCCTTTGACTCAGCAGATCTACAGGCACCTTCACGCCTTCAGGGCTGGCTATGATGACAACGTGTAACAAGCATAGCTGGTATTGAACAAGGGTTTTCTGTGTTCCGGTCACTACTCTGAGTGCTCTGTTTCCTCATATTTTAGTATGTGACTTGTTCCCATCACCAGTCTATCTTCCTCACCCAGTTTTAAGAGAGAAATCTAGTTAAGAGATAAAAACTAGCAGGAACAAGTTGAGGGAAACTTCATTAAGGCCAGTGCATTCCTACCTCAGGCATAACAGAGTCATAGGGTAAAACTTTTCCTTCCATATTTTACTAAAACAATTTTTTTGGCCAGTAGGAACTAAAGCATTATTTTCATAGAAAATAAAACTGCATGATAGAGTACAGAGGTCAGGGATATAGGGATATAGCACAGCGCCTACCTGGCAGCCACAAGCTCCTAAGTTTGATTCCTGGTAAAAAAAAAAAAAAAAAGGAGAGAATATTGAAAAATTAAATGAAATTACATTTTTAAGTAATTTTAAAAACTTTTACTTTGGAATAATTTTAAAATTAGAGTCTCAGAAATAGTTCATAGAGCCCCCTATGTGCTTCATTCAGATCTTCCAGCTGGGAACAGTGTTGAGCTACTTAAGAACAAGTTAGGGCCAGGTATGGTGGTGCATGCCTGTAATGCTAGTACTTGGGAGAGGCAGGACGAAAGTTGTGAGTTCAAGGCCAGCCTGGGCTACACAGCAAGAACTTATCTCAAAAAAGAAAAAAAGAACATGTGAGGGCATGATGTGCATCATGTAATGGATTAACTCACATTTTAGGCTATAAATATAAATCTTGTGCTTTTTGTTGTAAATGTATCAACCACTGTACTAGGTTGCTTAGTAAATAGGGCCCTTAAGGGTTTTAACTTCTTGTAATCCCCGGGCCATGCAAGGCTGCCTGCAGGTACTCAGGTGCAAATTCACCAGAAACTGAAACAAAAGCCCCAGCAAACTTAGTTTGAGTAGTGGTCACAATGACTTTGAAAGCATTTTTTGTGTCAGACAATGAATTTGTTTATCAAACTCAATGTGGTTCCACGTTTAAAACCCCTCCCTGCTTCCTGGGCAAGCCGCCTTTCCCTTTCGGTCCTCTCCTGAGTGAGAGCTGATCGAGGGGCCCTGAGCTCAGTAATAAATGGCTTTCCAAATTCCAGTCTGGCTGATCTGGTTCCTATTCTGAGCAACCCATAACACATCACACCTTACTGCTTCAGTCACTACTTCCTCAGTACACAGACCCTTGTCTGCATAGCCACAGTGTGGCCATCAAAACGAGAAATTAACATTGACCCATTATTACAATAAAGGGAGCTTGAAGACAGCACATATAATGATTTTCACACATAGCTGTTTACATGTACTAGCGAAGTGGAAGAAGGAGACCAGAGAAAGCTCAGGTACAAGGGTTACTCCTAGACTGTTCCAGTTAATTCTCCTCTGACATTACTAGCACTTAAGGGGAAAGTCTGGGATGCATTGTGTTGCAGTTTCTAGTGTAAAAAGGGGGGCCGGGGAGATGACTCAGTAGAATAAGTGCTTCCCTGGCAAGCGCAAGGGCCTGAGTTCAATCCCTGGTTCCACAAAAATAAATAAATAAATAGTGTAAAAAGGGGAATCCTTACCAAAAAAGTGTAAAGATGCATCTGGCCTACCCAGAGAGCCACCAGAAATGACTTCGTGTTTTCACCTACCTTGAATAGCAGACGAGGCAAAGGCCTTTGCTCTTGTTCCGTGTCCTTATTTACATCTCCAGCAGCAAAAGGCATGATCAGGGACATGCTTGGCCAGTGGCCACTAAGCCCCTGAGTGCCATTTCCCCCGTCTGACCAGCATACTGTATTGCAGCAAAGGGTGGAAGTGCAAGCATGCCCGCCTGAGGGGCACTAAACACTTGTGGACAAAGATATTTTTGTTTCATCTTAAATCCAGGAATTTTCTCATCTGTGGATTGATTCACCTGCCTGTCTATGCATCATGAAAATGCCTGAGATCCATTTGGAACCATTAATTAGAGTGCCAGTTTGGAAACATCACTAAATTGTTCAAAAACTCTCATTTCTTGCCTGAACTAGCCATGTAAACTTGGGATATGTTTAAATCCTCTGGGTCTTATTTTTTTCATTTGCTAAATGAAGAAGGTAGGATTTATAATTTTATGACTACATAAATATTCTAAAACAATGCAGATGTAATGTGTCATTTTGTGCTGAGTGCTGGTGGCCAAGTAGAAATTTGTACTAATTCATACTAGGGTCAGTTTATTTATTTTTTTTATTTTATTTTTTTTGTGGAATCGGGGATTGAACTCAGGCCCTTGCGCTTGCCAGGGAAGCGCTTATTCCACTGAGCTATCTCCCCAGCCCTTCAGTTTATGTTTTGAATGTGTATATTCAATTAATTTTCATAAATGCTTGGCAAGCACAAGGTCCTGAGTTTGAATCCAGATACCAGTAAATTTTCCACATAAATGGTCATGGAAAGTAGTGACCTTCTTGTTGCTATTAATCCATTGGAGAGCAATGAGGATCATGAGCAATGAGCCTACCAGGGACTGGTTGAGATTTATTTTTCTTTTTCTCTTTCATGTATTTAGTGCACAGTCTACAGGGTCTCACTACACAGACTGGACTTGTAGAGATTCTCCTGTTTTCAGCCTCCCAAGTGCTGGGATTACAGGCCCACCCCACCACAACCAGTCTCAATTGCCATCTGGGGCAGAGCCGGCATGGAATCAAACCCAGGCTGCTGCACTTTGCCTAAGCAAGCGCTTTAGTCAGGTGATCTATCTGGCCAGCCCTTGGTAGAGATTTTGAGTAATGAAAGGTGAACTAAAAAATGAAGCTGAACTAGGTGTGGTGGTGCACACCTGTAACACCAGCACTTGGAAAGCTGAGACTGGAGGGTCACCGTGAGTTCCAGGTCAGCTTCAGCTACACAGTGAGTTCAAGGACAGCCTGAGCTGCATAGCAAGACCCTGCCTCTAAATAAATAAATAAATAAATCCAACTAAAGAAAGAATAAACTGAATCAGAAGGAAATAAAAATGAAAATAGAAATGGTCTTCCATGATGGAGGTGAATGGAAAGGGCTTAAACATCTCAGAAAAGGAAGTTGGAGATGTCATTGGAGCCCTGCCTCCATTAATTGCTTTGACAACGAGTCTTTTTCCTGGAAGGGGTATAGAAGGAGCCCTCACAGGTTAGTTGCCTAAATCTCCCAACTTCTTTTTTGTTTTTTGTAATACCAGGGATTGAATTCAGGACCTTGCACTTGCCAGGCAAGTGCTTAAGCTGCTGAGTCATCTCCCTGACCCGAATTTGTTTTACATCTTTGGATTCTTGAATTCATGGAGAGAAGAAATAACAAAATCCTCCCTTAAAGGACCCCTTTTATTGTTGTTTCTGGGGCACTGGGGATTGAACCCAGGGCCTTTGCCCTGAGATGCACCCTGAGTCCTTTGGGTTATTTTTTATTTTGAGACAGGGTCTCACCAAGTCTCTCAGTTGCTGAATGGCCTGGATCAGGCTCTAATTTATGCCTTAGCCTCCCAGGGTTCTGGGATTACAGGCATGTGTCATCACTGCCCACCTTAAATTATCATGACAGAAATTCTTGGTAGCTTCTCCCCCTTCAATTAAAAAACCCCTGCAAATTTTCTCACCTACAGAAAGTAATGAATGTTGTCATTTTTGTTACCTTACTCGATCTACTCCTACCTAGGAGCTTTATGGGAAGAGGCGGGTGAAGCGGCCTCCTTGGTGCCGGTCCTTTGTCTTCTGCCACAGAATCCAGGCCTGCTCCACTCATCACAGGTTTGACTACTCAGCATTCAATGTCAGAATAATAATTAAAAATGTTAACACATCTCAAACTTTCCCTCTGTGCCAGCTACAGTACCAAGCACTTTACACGTCTTTTCATATTTGGCCCATATAACACTGTTAGGAAGTAGGTACCTATGTTACAGTTTACATAGGAAGCACTCTAAGAAACTCATGCACTGAGGGTTTGATCCCCAGTGCAAGGGCCAGTGAGATAGCTCAGTGCACTAAGCACCTGCTTAGGCAAGCGCAGGGACTGGAGTTTGATCCTTGGCACCACATGCCAGTGCCATCTCCACCCCCAGGTGAGCTGAGCCAGCCACTGAGACTAAGCCTGGTGGTACAGGCCTGTAATCCCAACACTGGGGAGGCTGAAAACAGGGGGATCACTACGAGTCCAAGCTGTGTAGTAAGACCCTGTATCAAATACATACAAAAAAAAAAAAAAAAGAAAGAAAGAAAGAAATGATACCCAGTGCAGCCATGGGGTATACAGACTTCTGCTTCCTTAGTGAGGTCATGAATTGGTGGCATTATTGGGAGATGATAGAGATGAAGTGGGTTTAGTTGAAAGTAATGGATCACAAGGGTGTGCCCTTGGAACTACATCTGGTTCCTGGAAGCTTCCTTGATTTCTGCTCCTTAGATCCAGGTTGATTTTCTTTAAATCTACCTGTGTAAGGCTGGATGGAATCCCCTGGGATATCCTGACAGCACACTCCTGTAGTCCCAGCACTCAGGAGGCTGAGACAGGAGGACTGCTGTGAGTTCAAGGCCATCCTGGGCTACATAGTAAGACCTGAGAGGCTCCAGGTCAAGTATAAATTGCTGAATTATTATGGTGGTCAGCTAACATGACTGAAGCCCCAAAATAGCAGCTTACCATTCCAGAGACCACCTCCACTTTATTTCCCAACCCAGTCCTGGATGCAAGTTCCTTTCACCTTTCCTGGGCCATAAAGGAGACCTCAGTCAGCTCCTTAGGTCACTAAATCTGCCCCTCAAAATCCACCCCAGCAGAAGTTTACAGAGTCTTGGCTTCCCATTGTCTCAGGTAGGAGGATCCTTCCATCTTCCTCAGATTCTCTCTGTCTTCAGAGTCAAAAAGGGAAAAAAAAAAAAAAGAAAGAAAAAAAAGACTGGGCATGGTGGCGTGTGCTGTAATCCCAGTGTTAGAAGGCTGTAAACAGGCAAATCACTATGAGTCTGATCTAGTAGTGAGACTCTAAACACCCTGTAGACCCTTCCCTCCAAAAAAAGAAAAAAAGAGTAAAAAAGGTCTCTTATATCCTTCCTATTTCCTGTGCCTCTGAAAAACCTAATAAGACTTTTTTTTTAAAAAATTCATTTATTTACTACAGTGTTTCGCTACACATCACGGATTCTTTTTTTTGCGGGAGGTGGGGGGGTCAGCTCAGCCCACCCTGGGGGAGGGGCTGGCATGGCATGTGGTGCTGGGGATCGAACCGCGGTCCCTGAGAGGTGCTTTAGACCGCTGAGCTATCTTGCCAACCCACCTAATAAGACCATGTCTCAACAAAACAAAGCCAAAAATACCTACCAAAAAAAAAAAAAAAAATGAAAATGAAAAAACAAAGAGCAACTGGGTTTGCAGTTTAATGGTAGAGTACCTGTTTAACGTATGGCAGTGTGAGGCAGTGGTAGGCTCCATCTTAGAAGGTCAACAGAATATCCTTGAGATACTGCACCTTCAGCTGTCCCAAGATAAAAAGTCCCTCGCCTCCCAGCGGCAAAAGCCCTAAAGATAACACTCAACTGAAATAATCAGTTCTCAGAATACCAGGACCCTTCCAAGAATTCCCCTCCCCGAGTTCTGCACCAACCAATCATTATAAAGGTCAATTTAAACTAACCAATGCCATCTGCTTCTGCAAACTATGCTTGCTTTGCGGTTTTTGCCTTTATAATCCTAGCCCAGATGTTCATTGGGGCCCACTGTTCCTGCGTGTTCAGTGTGCCCCATACATGCCTGGAAAATAAATACCCTTTGCATGTTGCATGAGAGCCTGACACTTGGGGTCTTCTTCTGTGACGGGACGCTCAACCCTTACATTTGGAGGTTCCACCGAGATAGTCCTCTGGTGGTGGAGGACCCCAATGGCCGCCAGCTGCCTCTTGGGGTAAGTATGGCCGTTCCCTGTTTTCGTTGTTTGTTGTTTGTGCGATCGCTCATCTGTTAAGTACCTCGGTCCAGGGAGTTGCACTTTCTGGCCTGATATGTATGGGTACTTCTCCAGGGGACACCCTGGAGTTTGGGACTCATCTTGAGGCCTGATGTTGTTCTGGGCTGTTTTGGGTCCTTGCCTGATGTTGTTCTGGGCTAGGCCTGATGTTGTTCAGGGCTGAATTCCAAGCTCTTGCCTGATGTTGTTCCAGGCTGTGTTTTGACCGTGTTTTGAGTTCTTGCCGGCTTATGGTTGATGCCTAGGTTTTAAGTTTTGGTGTTTGGTGTTGTCTGTATCCGAGTGTCTGGAGCCATAACTTCCTTTTTTCTTTTTCTACAGCGCTTTCATTGGTAATGACTTTTTCCTCCTCAGTGGGATCACCCCTCCGTCGATGTCCTTCGCGCGTCTCCGTTTGTTTGCAGCTGTTTCCACTATTTTTGCTTGTTTTCTACCCTTGACACTTCTGTGGGACGTTGGATATTTTGACAATATGGGACAAGTAACATCCTCCTCACCTCTCTCTCTCACTCTAGAACATTGGTCAGAAATGAGAGAGCGCGGTCACAATCTCTCCTTACTTGTTAAAAAACATAAATGGCAAACTTTTTGTTCGTCAGAGTGGCCAAGTTTCCAGGTCGGATGGCCACTGGAGGGAACCTTTCATCTCCCCCTCATATGAGCTGTTAGGGCTATTGTCTTCCGTCCTGGGAGACAAGGACACCCCAACCAACAGCCATACATCATGGTCTGGCAAGATCTATGTAAAGACCCACCAAATTGGGTAAGACCTTTCCTGCTTCCGGGACCTACTTCCTCTGTCTCCATCCTGCCGGCAAAAACTCAACCGCCGGTCCCTAAACTCTACCCCTCTCTGCCTCCACCCCCTATCCTTCTAGAGTCCCAGTCGGATCTAATCCTTTTGGATTCTGAAACATTGCCACCTCTGTACCCTACACCCCCACCTGCTGCGGTGCCCCTTGCCACTCCCTCTCAGTCTTCCACTACCCTGTCTCAGTCTCCGGCTCGGGACCCCCTTAACCCCTCCGATGTGAATCCCGGTCCCTCTCAAGGAACCCGAAGCCGACGGGCACTGCGTCCTCAGGAAGGGGTAACAACCACTCTGCCCCTCAGGCCGCTCGGGCCCATGCTGGATGACGGGCATGGAGGGGACATGCCAACACTCCAATATTGGCCTTTTTCGTCCTCTGACTTGTACAATTGGAAAAACAATAATCCATCTTTCTCTGAAGATCCCTCTAGACTTACAGGACTGATAGACTCTCTCATGTTCTCTCACCAACCCACCTGGGATGACTGCCAACAACTCCTTGGGACCCTTTTCACCACTGAGGAGAGAGATCGCATTCTGCTCGAGGCCCAAAAGTCAGTGCCTGGCCCCGACAACTTCCTAACCTGACAGAGGATTTCTTTCCATTGCGACGCCCGAACTGGGACCCCAACACTCCACAAGGTAGGGGGCATCTGTCCATCTATCGCCAGACTCTAATGGCAGGTCTCCGGGCCGCTGCGCGGCGTCCCACCAATTTGGCCAAGGTAAGAGAGATAATCCAAGGGCTGACTGAGTCCCCTTCAGTCTTCCTAGAACGACTGATGGAGGCCTATCGGCGATATACTCCCTTCGATCCCCAAGAAGAGGGACATAAGGGCTCAGTGGCCATGGCTTTTATCGGCCAAGCTGCCCCAGACGTCAGGCGTAAACTCCAGAGATTAGAAGGATTACAAAACTTAACTTTGAGGGACTTAGTAAAGAAAGCTGACAAAGTTTATTATAAAAGGGAGACAGAGGAGGAAAAGGAGCTACAGAGAGATAAGAGGAAAAATAAAGAGTTAACAAAGATGCTGGCCGCAGTTGTCAAGGGAACCCAGGAGAACATAGACAGGGACAAGCCCTGCCGGGCCCCTTTAGATCCTGATCAATGCGCCTACTGTAAAAAAAAAAAAAAAAAAAAAGAACACTTGGTGAGAGACTGTGCAAAATTTAAAAAACGGAAAAAAAAAAAAGGACAAACAGGCCCCCCAGTGCCAGTCCCACTACATGCTGACCCTAGATGAGGAAGATTAGGGAAGACGGGGCTCGGAACCCCTCCCTGAGCTCAGGGTAACTTTTGATGTGGAGGGGACTTCAATTAACTTTAAAGTAGATATGGGGGCAATTTTCTCAGCTCTTCAAACCCCTCTGGGGCCCCTCTCTTCCAAAAAGTCTTTAGTCCAGGAAACAAATGGAAGCAAATACTGGGCATGGACCACCAAACGGACTATGAACTTGGTGAGGGAAAAGTCCACCACTCTTTCCTAGTCATACCCAAATGTCCAGCCCTATTGATGAAAAGAGACCCTTCTAACCAAATTGTGGGCCCGAATAACCTTCGAGCCCCAGGGGCCCCAAATGACTTTCCTCAATCCCCTGGTAGACCAACCAGTAATAATTATGCTAACCTTAGCCATGGGAGATGAGTACTGGCTTTACAACCAGTCAGAGACCCAACCGATACCCCAGAACTGGTTAACAGACTTCCCTGACTCCTGGACAGAAACTGCAAGGACTTGCCACCCAGCAACCTCCTATTATAGTCTCCTTAAAGACTACCGCCTCACCCATATGCATCAGACAATATCCTCTCAACAGTGAGGCTCGTCAGGGGATAAAGGGACATATCCAAAGGTTTCTAGACCTAAGAGTACTAACCCCCTGCCGATCAGCCTGGAACACCCCCCTGTTGCCAGTAAAAAGAACAGGAACGGGAGACTACAGACCCGTGCAAGACTTGCGTGAGGTCAACAACAGGGTAAAAGATCTACACCCCACTGTGCCCAACCCTTATAACCTTCTCAGTACCTTAGACCCCCAAAGGAATTGGTACACAGTACTGGACCTCAAAGATGCCTTCTTCTGCCTACCTTTACATAACAACAGTCAGCCTTTATTTGCCTTTGAATGGACAGACCCCGAAACAGGGTCTTCAGGACAATTGACATGGACTCACCTCCCTCAGGGGTTTAAGAACGCACCCACCCTCTTTGATGAGGCCCTCTGTGCCGACCTCATGACCTTCCGGACCCAGCATCCCGAAGTGACCCTCCTTCAGTATGTCGATGACCTACTCCTGGCTGCGGACTCAGAGGCCAACTGTATGTATGGAACATGGGGGCTACTAAGGGAATTGGCCTGGCTCGGATATTGGGCCTCTGCCAAAAAGGCACAAATCTGTAAAAGGAAAGTCATCTTTCTAGGGTATGTTCTCAGGGAAGGAAGGCACTGGCTGACAGAGGCCAGAAAAAGGACTGTGACTCAAATTCCTCCTCCCACAAACCGAAAGCAACTGCGAGAATTCCTCGGAACCGCAGGCTACTGCCGCCTGTGGATCCTGGGGTTTACCTCCCTGGCTGCACCGCTTTACCCCCTTCTTAAGGGGGATGCCCCTTTTTCCTGGGACTCAGTAATACAGGAGGCCTTTGATGATATCAAGAAGGCCTTACTGTCCACCCCTGTCCTAGCTCTCCCCAATATCAACAAACCGTTTGTCCTTTACATTGAGGAAAAAAGGGGGATAGTGCGGGGGGTCTTAACCCAGAACTTCGGGCCTTGGAAACGGCCTGTGGCCTACTTGTCAAAAAAACTGGACCCGGTGGCTAATGGATAGCCCCCCTGCTTAAAGACTATAGCGGTAGTGGCCCTATTAACCAAAGATGCAGATAAGTTGACTTTGGGGCAAAAATTGACTATAATAGGCCCACATGCCCTAGAGAGCGTAATCCGGCAACTGCCAAACAGATGGCTTTCCAATGCCCGGATCACGCATTACCAAAGCCTTCTACTTAACAAGGACCAAATAACTTTTGGACCATCAGTTGCCCTCAATCCAACTAACCTACTGCCCGAAAAAACCTCCAAGCCAATCCTACATACCTGCCAAGACATCCTAGCAGAGGAGACAGGACTCTGCTCTGACCCGACTGATTAACCACTTCCGGATGCTGAGGTAACCTGGTTCATTGACGGGCGTAGCTTCCTATTACAAGGTAAGTGACTCGCGGGGGCAGCGGTTATGGATGGAATGGACGTCATTTGGTCGGCGGGATTAAAGGAGGGCTCGTCAGCCCAAAGAGCAGAGCTAATTGCTCTTACTAAGGCTCTAGAATTGGCAGAGGGAAAACGGGCAACCATTTACAC
Source organism: Ctenomys sociabilis (assembly GCA_004027165.1). Classification (NCBI taxonomy): domain Eukaryota; kingdom Metazoa; phylum Chordata; class Mammalia; order Rodentia; family Ctenomyidae; genus Ctenomys; species Ctenomys sociabilis. The sequence continues at coordinate 14,849 of PVKA01025767.1, forward strand.
AGATAGCCGCTATGCCTTCGGTACGGTACATATCCACGGGGCAATATATCAACAGAGAGGACTCTTGACCTCTGCCGAAAAGGAAATTAAAAATAAGCCAGAGATTCTCAGACTCTTAGAAGCTATCGTGCTGCCAAAAAAACTGGCTATTGTGCATTGCAATAGCCACCAAAAAGAAACCAATCTAGTTGGCCAGGGGCAATAATCAAGCAGATGGGGCTGCAAAGTCAGCAGTTCTCCAGGGCCCAGCAGCCTTGATGCTGCAAACAATTTCCCCTCTGGCGAAGGTGGTTGACTCCAACAAAGAGATCCCACTGCCCCATGAGATGGATAAAACTGAACTCCTGACCTACTTCACAAAGGCCCACCAGCTTACTCACCTGGACATCAAAAAGCTATGTTTGCTGGCACATCAGGGGACAAGTAATTTGCCCCCACACCAAATTCGTGACACAGCTACACAGGTTGTAACCAAATACAAGGCCTGCCACTTGGTCAAATCACACCCAACCAAGCTGACACCCGGAAAGAGACTACGGGGAACTAGGCCTGGACAATACTGGGAAGTAGATTTCACTGAGATCAAACCCACCAGATATGGGCTTAAATATCTGCTGGTCTTCGTGGACACCTTCTCCGGGTGAGTAGAGATATTCCCCACCAAAAGAGAGACAGCCTGTACTGTGGTAAAAAAATTCATGAAAAAAATAGTTCCTAGCTTTGGGCTACCTAAGATAATAGGGTCTGATAATGGGCCGGCGTTTGTGGCTCAGGTAAGTCAGGGAATGGCCAACATATTGGGGATTGATTGGAAATTACATTGTGCATATAGACCCCAAAGCTCAGGACAGGTAAAAAGGATAAATAAAACAATTAAAGAAACCTTAACCAAATTGGCCCAAGAGACTGGCTTAAAAGATTAGACCATGCTCCTACCTTATGTATTGTTCAGGGCAAAAAATACTCCTTCCGCTAAACCTCCCAACTTAACCCCTTTTAAAATATTATACGAAACCCCGCCACCTATCAGAGACCTCACCCCTTTGCCTGATAACTCTTTACCCCCAACCTTTCTAATTGATAGACTTGTGGCCCTAGACCAGATCCAGAGGGTTCTCTGGCGACAACTCTCCTCAGCTTACCAGCCCAGTGAAGAGCCCACGCCCCACAAACACCAAGTCGGGGACTTCATGTTCATCCAGTGACACCAAGTGGAGACACTCCAGCCCTGGTGGAAAGGACCCTACCAGGTGCTGTTGACTACCCCCACAGCAGTCAAGGTCGATGGCATCGCCTCATGGATCCACGCTTCTCACCTCAAGGCTGTGCTGGCCCCCCGGGATAGTAACTGGACCATCGAAAAGACAGACAACCCCCTCAAGATATGGGTGCGTAGGGCTGCTATGCCTGATCCTCCCTCTGGCAGCTAGGGGGACCAACTCTAATCCTCACCAACCCTGGCAATGGACACTTCTCCCATTCAGTGACCAACGAGAAGTAGTTACTTGGCATGGGTCGGGCCAATCCCATTTGGTGACCCAACTCTGGGCCAACAATCTCGATAACAGGGAGGGATGTTTCACCTAAGACCCCTACTTACCTTACTGTAGGCCCATATATCTATGCCCTAAACTCAACAGACACATGGGGTGCAATAACCCAGACCAGGCCTACTGCCCCTCCTGGGGATGTGAGACCATAGTCAAAAATGGATGGTCTGCTCGAAGCCCCGACCCAGACATCCACATAACCCCACACCCTTCCCACTGCTTCACTGGCTTAAGCCATGATACAAAGTGCCTGTCCATCCATCTGACTGTCCTAAACCCCCAAGACTCCTCCTGGATATTAGGAAAAATTTGGGACATGAGGCTATACACCTGTGGGATAGACCCTATGCAAATGGATCCCATGAACCTCCTCCACATAAAGAAACAACCTGTGTCCACCCCAATCATGGCACTTGGGCCTAACCTGGTCCTGGCTGAGCCGCTCCCAAAGCCTGTGGTCAAGCTGCCGAGCCAACCTACGCCAGATACACCTCAGGGCTCAGGTCCTACATCTTCCCCTAGTGACCGCTTATACCAATTTGTCCTGGGTGCCTACTCAGCCCTTAATCACACCCCGACAAACTTCACCCAGTCATGCTGGCTTTGCCTCTCCCTCTCACCGCCCTACTATGAGGGAATAGCTATAAATGAGACATATTCCACCCTGAGCAATAGTGCTAACTGCAGCTGGGGAGATAAACACAAGCTGACTCTATCCGAGGTCTCAGGAACAGGGACTTGCTTGGGGGCCCCTAACCCCCGAGTTAAAGCTCTCTGTGCTTCCATTCAATCTGTCACCACTCAGGGACATTACCTCCTGCCCCCACCGGGACTAAGATGGGCATGTGACACGGGGATTACTCCCTGTGTGTCTACCACCGTCTTTAATAGCTCCCACAATTATTGTGTATTGGTTTCCATAATTCCTCAGATCATTTATCATACTGGGTCTGATTTAGAGAACTGCCTACTAGACGGCCCCCGATTCAAAAAAAAAAAAAACAATCTCTCTGACCCTGGCCATTCTCCTCGGCTTATCGGCCACTGCAGGCATAGGGACAGGAACAGGGGCTCTCATTTACTCGCAACAACAAACCAGCCTACTTCAAGCTGCTGAGGACATAGACCTAAAGGCTATAGAGACCTCAGTGTCTGCCTTACAAACCTCTCTGTCCTCCCTCTCTCAGGTAGTCCTCCAAAATCGCAGGGGACTAGATCTGCTCTTCCTTAAAGAAGGGGGGGGGGGTCTCTGCGCTGCATTAAAGGAACAATGTTGTTTTTATGCAGACCACACAGGAGTGGTTAAAGAGTCTATGGCAGAATTAAGGAAATGACTAGAGCAGCGCCAAAAAGAAAGATTGGCTCAACAGAGTCCTTTTGAGTCTTGGTTCAGCCAATCCCCCTGGTTGACCACCTTCCTCTCAGCCCTAGCTGGACCTGTGATTATACTATTATTATTGATTACTATTGGGCCTTGTATTCTAAATCGGATCTTGGACTTCATTAGGTCCCAAATTAACAATGTAAAACTTATGATTATATGACAATACACCCCCATGGCCACTGAGCACCTAGATGAGACCCATCTCTAGGATTAGAGATATTGACAACAAAAAGGGGGGAATGTGAGGTCCGAGTCACGTAGACTCAGTGTGAGGTCTGAGTCATGTAGGCTCCATCTTAGAAGGTCAACAGAATATCCTTGAGATACTGCACCTGCAGCTGTCCTAAGATTAAAAAGTCCCTTGCATCCCAGCTGCAAAAGCTCTAAAGATAACACTCAACTGAAACAATCAGTTCTCAGAATACCAGGACCCTTCCAAGAATTACCCTCTCCGAGTTCTGCACCAACCAATCATTATAAAGGTCAATTTAAACTAACCAATGCCATCTGCTTCTGCAAACTACGCTTGCTTTGCGGTTTTTGCCTTTATAATCCTAGCCCAGATGTTCATTGGGGCCCACTGTTCCTGCGTGTTCAGTGTGTTCCACGCATGCCTGGAAAATAAATACCCTTTGCGTGTTACATGAGAGCCTGACACTTGGGGTCTTCTTCCACGATGGGATGCTCAACCCTTACAGCAGACCTTGCATTAGACCCCAGCACTGAAGAAAAAAGGCATATAAAGCTCAGGGTTTTTTAAAGAGAATAAAATAGAGAAAAACCTAGCTGTCCCCAACTACCTTCTTTCCTATGCACCTTGGTTAAAATCATCTATTTATGGGAAGACAAAAGTATAAGATGGTGACTATGGAAATACAAAAATAAGTTACAACTTTGGTTGTCCATGCTCGATTTAATTTTTTTTTTTTGTCTTTTTGAGACAAGGTCTCACTATGCAGTTCAGGCTGGACTTAAGCTCACTTTGTAGCTCAGGCTGGTCTTGAACTCACAACAATCCTCCTGCCTCAGCCTCCCGAGTGCTGGGATTAAAGGCATGCGCCACCATGCCTGGCTTTTTCGATTTAAATTTTTTGTATTAATTTTTTTTTTTTTTTTTTTTTTTTTTTGGAACCGGGGATTGAACTCAGGCCCTTGCGCTTGCCAGGGAAGTGCTTATTCTACTAAGCCACCTCCCCAGCCCCTGTATTAATTTTATTGAGAAACAAAATACATGGTTGTACTGGGGATCATCACTTTTTTTTAATGTATTTGATACAGGGTCTTACTACACAGCTTGGACTCCTAGTGATGCCCCTGTTTTTAGCCTCCCAGTGTTGGGATTACAGGCCTGCACCACCAGGCCTAGTCTCAGTGGCTGGCTCAAGCACACTGGGTGTGTCCCTGAGGCCAGCGAGATAGCTCAGTGGTCTAAAGCACCTGCTTAGGCAAAGAGCACAGGGACTGCAGCTTGGTCCTGGCACCACAGCCCCAGGGCAGGCTGAGCTGGTACCAAAAAAGAAAAACCAAACAAACTTTATATTCCTGTGCATACCCTAGAAGTCCACCTCCTGATGACAATGTTGTTTTCAGGAAACAGTGATGCTTACACTCACTGCCTAGCAGCTCATACCTCCCATTCCGCACGAATTGTTCGTGTCCTTCTGTCCTTCCCCTACTTCTCCTGTTATCCCCTCAAGCCACCTGTCTTGCATCGTCACAGGCTTTTGCCCTCCTGCTGTCCTGCAGCCCAGTGCTGAGCGTGACTGAAGCAGAACAAGGTCCCTGGGAGCTGTGCACAGATGTTCATCTTGGTCTGCTTCTCATCTAAGGCAGCTCATACCACTTCTTCTAGTTGCCGTGATCAGGCACCTGCTAGTGACGGAGCAGCAGCAGCAGCAGCGCCTTCATGTTTTTCAATTTCTCCTTTTTTTTTTTTTTTCTTTTTGTCAGAACCAGGGATTGAACTCAGGCTCTTGCACTTGCCAGGAAAGTTTTTTTTGTTTTTTTTTTTGCTGGGACTTGAATCCAATTGTAAGGTCCCTTTTTCCTTTTAATTTTAAGAGAGGTCTCATTAAATTGCTAGGTGGTCCATGCTCGATTTGAATTTTTTGTATTTTTATTGAGAAATAAATAGCAATGAGAGTTTCAAATAGATTTGAATTTGTGATCCTCAGCCTCCCAGAGAGCTGGGTTATCTATAGTCACATGCCACCACACTCATCTCTGGCCAGAGCTGCTGCTTTTTTTTTTTTTTTTGGTGGAACCGGGGTTTGAAGTAGGACCTTGCATTTGCCAGGCAATCACTTATTCTCCTGAGCCATCTCCCTGACCTTTTGACCAGGGCTTCTAAATCTCCTTTTTAAGTCTCCTGCAATCTTGCGATATTATTCCCAATTTACTTTATGGGATAAACCTGCAGGAAGGTCCATTTGATACAGGGAAGTAAAACTCCCAATCCGACCAATATGAGTTCGTGTTCTCTAAAACCGAAGAATGAATTTTAGGAACAAATGGAGGTTGAGGGTAAAACTTTATTGGAAAGAAAAGCTTCTGTCGGAGAAGGACAGAAGGGGTACCTGAGCGGGTTGCCCGGGGAAGCTGTCTCTTTTAGGGACTTTTATAGGGCAAAACCATGCGGGACTAAGGTAGAGAAGAAGGGGTCTCGCTTAGGTGGATGTGGAGTGGGACAAAACTATGGTCAACCAATGGGATTACAAGCACCATTGCTCAGGTAAAGTAGACGAGGCCCAGGACCAAATGGGGAAGTGAGTCACATAGTAAGCAGGCCTAACACGGGGACAGGGTCTCTTCCCCTTGGGAGTTGTGGGGTTGCGCACAACTATTTAGAATATCAATCCCAGGTGCTACTCTTTTTAGCATTTGTTTGGCCTTTAGGTCTGGTTCACAGCAGGAGCATCCGTCCCTCCCAGAGTTGCAAGACATCTTGTCTCCTGTATTATCTCTTTCGAAAGCCTGACCCTGTTTGACTGTTTATAATATTTTTAGCTAACTGAGCTGCCTACAACACATCAATTTGTTCAACGTCATGGAGAGGAACGACTGAGCGAGGATTTGTACCCAGTTCTGGCTCCAAATCTGGTCTGACTGGTTAGGAGCAAGACACTGGGATAGGGAGGGATAAGCAGAGTAGCACTCCACCAGGTGCGGGAAGGTCTAACAGCGGGTCTGGGTGGGAAGGAGGATGGACCTGGGACGCAGTACAATTCTTTTTGGCCTGAGATAAAGGAAGGGAGAAGGGGTTGGGGAAGGTCAGCCTGCAGAGAATAGGGAGGATCTGTCAAGATTCAGTAGATAAAAAACCAAAGCTTTTCCTGCTCTACTCACCAGAGGGAAAGGTGGTGTCTTCAGCTGAGGGGGACAGAAAGAGGGCATTTCCACATCTCAGCCCTCAGGCCTGGGCAGACTGCCCGCCTGTGTGGACTGCCTGGGAAGCACTGAGGCAGGGGATCTTTATCTCGAGGAAGGAAGCTGCTGGCAGCTCCACTGGTAGGTTTGTGACAAGCAGCCTCAGGGCTATGGAAGTCCCTTAAGGTCAAGGGAAATGCGATCCTAGGACCCTCCCCTTACACTCTGCCTGCAGGGCCAGGAGATCTATCCTGGTGGAGATTGAGGGCCCTTGCCAGGAGGGGCAATTAGAAAGGGGAGGGGATGAATTAAGATTCCCCTGGTACCTCAAAAAAAGTCCCTTGGCTGGAGAGGTAGTGACCTTCCTTGCAGTCCACATGGTGTAACAGGCTCTGATGAGCTTGGGGTGTATTTCTTCCCAGATGAGCTCTTGCCTACTTCTGTTCCTGCTATGGTCTCTTTCTTGCGTGACTTACGGTAGAGTAGTGCCGTAGGTAGACAAAGGCCACTCATTTTCAAGTCCAGATGCTAAGTGGAATAAGCGCTTCCCTGGCAAGTGCAAAGGCGGTTCCGCACCAAAAAAAAAAAAAAAAAAAAGTCCAGATTCTGCTAAAGGGCTCCTTAATTTACTATGCTTTCTGAAATCTCAAATCCCAGATCCAGGGCTGGCAAGATAGCTCAGCCGTCTAAAACGCCTCTCAACGCCGGGCGTGGTGGCGCAGGCCTGTAATCCCAGCACTCACGAGGCTGAGGCAGGAGGATTGTTGTGAGTTCGAGACCAGCCTGAGCTGCAAAGTGAGCTTAAGGCCAGCCTGAACTGTGAGACTCTGTCTCAAAAAGACAAAAAAATAAAAAAAAAAATAAATAAATAAAATAAAACGCCTCTCAGGGACCGCAGCTCGAGTCCCGACACCACATGCCATGCCAGCCCCTCCCCCCAGGGCGGGCTGAGCTGACCCCACCCACCCTCGCAAAAAAAGAATCCGTGATGTGTAGTGAGACACTGTAATAAATAAATGAATTAAAAAAAAAAAATCCCAGATCCATAGGGAAGGGATGTCACCTGTGTCCAGTCTGTCTCATCAGAGATTAGTGGACCCCTGGAGGTGGGTGTGAAAAGCACAGTGCGCTATGTAAACAGGATGTGGCATCTTTGTTTCCCTCCCTTCTGGCCACCTCTCCCCACATAGGTTACCTCACCACACCAGGGCTGGGAAGACTCCTACTTTAGGATGGGAAATCAGGGCTGCCTGTACATCCTATGTGTGTCTTCTCCATTTATTGTCTCTCCTCATCATGCTGTGATGCAGTGCTGCAGGGAATCGTTGTTCAGAAGTGTCCAGGGAGCTGGCAAGATAGCTCAGAGGACTAAGTGCCTGCTTTGGCAAGCGCAGGGACCAGGGGCTCCATCCCCATTCCTGTCCCACATGCCAAGCCAGCCCCGAGCCTGGGGCAGGCTAAGCCAGCGACTGAGTCGGGCGTGGTGGTGCACACCTATAATCCCAGTGCTGGGGAGGCTAAAACGGGGATCACTATGAGTCCGAGCTGCATAGTAAGGCCCTGTACCAAATACATAACAAATGAAGAAAATAAAAAATAAAAGCGTCCAGGGAAGAAGCCAAGGCTCTGAGCTTCTCCTGAGGCTAAGCTTTGGGTAGGGGAGCAGCAACAAAAAGATGAAAGACAGTGTCTTTTTGTAGAGCTCAGCCCACCCTGTCAGCAACAGCTCTGTCTGCCTCTCCTTAGAGCAGAACAGGGAAAGTTCAAGAGACTGGGCAAGAGTATGCGCTGGGTAGGGAAGGAGCCTGGATGCAAAAGCCAGGAGGAGCGAGGCAGAATCAAGGAGTAAGAAAGTCCAGAAACTTAAATGATTCTGTCCAAGTGCACAGGAATCAGGTGGAATTTCCCAGAGTCCTTTTTCTGGGGAGGGTCACAGGCCACTACATAATCTGCACTCAGGCGCTTCTCTCTGTAGTTGCAGTTGGGGTACTTCCCTGAGACATGCTTACACGTGCTCAGAGACACAGGCTTTGGGCTCTGGTGGCAGTTTTTATGGCCGTTCTTGCACGTTTGACTGGGTGTCTGGCAGGTGGCAGCCACACTAGAGAAGGTGGTGTGCAGGAGGGTGTTGAGGGGTTTGCAGCGCTTTGTGTGCTTGTTGATGCGGCCCATTGCTGTGTTGCAGGCTTGAGGCTTGGGCTGCACGTGCTGAGTTGCAAACCACTGACCTGGGGTCATGTTTTCGCGCTTGGCATGGACTGGGATCTCTGCCACCCACAGCCCCAGCAGTAGGAGCAGCAAGAGGGAGAAGTACCTTGGTCCGGCTCGTGCCATCTGTTTTAGGAACAGTAGTCAGGAAGAAGGGATGGAGTTGCTGGGGATAGAGAGTGCATGTGTTCAGCTGAGAAACTGCCTTTATCTACCTGCTTATTGCAGCTGCTCATGTCCCTCCTCCCCACCTCCCCACCTTCCTTCCTTGGTATCTCAGCTTCTATCCCTCCATGTGCCCACATCTACTGTGACCCCATCCTCCTGACCGCATCCCATCTCATCATTCTGTCTCTATTGCCTCTGGCTCTTTCTTTTTTACTAGGAATCAAGCTCAGGACCTTGAGCTTGCCAGGTAAGCATTTGTACCATTGAGCTATACCCCTGGCCCTCGCCCTTTGGTTCTACCTCCTCTCCTTCAGCTGCCATCTCCTGCTGACCCTTGTTCCTATGCTTGCCCTCATTTCCCATGTCCAACTTCTTTCTCACTTTACATCTCCATCCTCACCATAATTCTCCCTCCTCTCATGTGCTGTGCTCCCTAATTGGCGCTCCTCCTTTGTCTTCCTACTCATCACAGCATACAGATGGTCAGAACCCACCTTCTGCTTCACTCTTTCTCAGCATATCTTGTCGCAAGCCTCACCTCCTGTTCAGCCTTCGTGCAGTGACTCCTGTTCGGGAGCCTGAGATGTGTACACCCTGGCTGAGCTGTCAGACCTCTAAGGGGCTCTGCATGATGCCTGACTCCTTAAGAGCTGGCCTGGCTATGCTGTTTCTATCAGGAAATGAATCAGGCGCGTGCCTCACTCCCTACCTGTCTCCAGTAAGCAGATGCCTATGGAGCCAGTCAACCTGCTTACACACGTTCTGCAATGAGGAAGTTTGGGTCCTCACATACAGCGTGTACTGCATGTAGGCCCTGTCACATGCTTTCAGTGACTCTTAGTGAAGTCCCTGACCCAAGGTCCAGTCCGGGTGAATTTCAGGGGGAGCTGTCATTTTTGTCCTTCTGCACGCTTCTCTGATATTTCAGAATAGCCAATCACTGTGGTGTTAAGGATTAGTTTTTCTCTAACTAGATGTGCAAAATGAGTAGCCTAGAAAATGAATTTGTAGAGTTGTCTGTCAGTCAGGTACTGTTTATCTTTTGAAGATGGAGGAAATGAGAGAAGTGGATGAACCTTTACAGTCACAATGCCCAGCGCCCCCGCAACAGCGCAGCTGCTCCAAGAGGACTCATTCTGAGGGCCACCTGGCTCCACCTGCGGAATGCACCCACGCTTCCCATTCTCATGCTTTCCCTCCCTCCCTCCTGGGAGCTGCAGAACTGGACCTCATTCTAAATGTTTACATTTGAAATGCCTTTGGTGGTGTTCCTCCTAACACCCTGCCCAGCCCTTCCTTCAGTTGTTCCTTATGGTGGTGCCAGCCTGGGTCAGTGCTGCTCTGGGTGCTCCTGTGTGGGTGGGAAGGCTGGGAAACAGATGTTATTTTTGTATTTGAAATTCACCTATAAGTGGTAGGTAAACTCAGAATCTCAGGTTCAGTGATAAGCGTGTAGTCAACAAAACTTGAGCACCTACTACATGCTAGTGCACTTGGGATGTATCGGTGAAGCAAAGAAACACAAATCTCAATCCCTGTAGCACTTATATTCCATTGGGTAAAGATAACAAATACAGATATATTTTTTTAAAGTGATAATAGCTGAAGAAAAAGAAACACAAATCTCAATCCCTGTAGCACTTATATTCCATTGGGTAAAGATAACAAATACAGATATATTTTTTTAAAGTGATAATAGCTGAAGAAAAAGACAGGATGGAGGTTGGTGGACAGTAATTTTTATTTTTTATGTATGTATTTATTTATTTATTTTTGTCTTTTTGAGACAGGGTCTCACTATGCAATTCAAGCTGGCCTTAAGCTCACTTTGTAGCTCAGGCTGGTCTCGAACTCACAACAATCCTCCTGCCTCAGCCTCCCCAGTGCTGGGATTACAGGCATGCGCCACCACGCCCGGCTAACAGTAATTTTTAAATGGGATCATCTGGCATGGTGGTCCACCTGTGATCCCAGCACTGTGGAGACTGAGACAGGGGCTCACCGTGAGTTTTAGCCTCATTACATGTGAGTTCAAGGTCAACCTGAAATACCCAGTGAGACCCTGTCTTAAAAATGAAAAAGGCAGGATCATTGAGGGCAGGAACAGAGACTTGAAGATGAGAGAGTGAGCTCATGCTCATCGGGAGGAAGCAGGTCACAGGCCCAGAGAACAGCACTGTAAAGGCCTGGAGGCGCCTAGATGCCTGGACTCAGAGAGATCAGCTCTTGCGCCTTGGGAAGCCTCAGGACTATTAGAAGGGTGTGACATCGTGGCACAGGGGTGCACAGCTGCACTCCAGCATGCAAAAAGGCCAAGGCAGGAGGAATCCAAGTCTGGACCCAGTGTAGTGATTTAACAAGAGCATTTCTTTTTTTTTTTTTTTTTTTTTTGTCTTTTTGAGACAGGGTCTCACTGTGCAGTTCAGGCTGGCCTTAAGCTCACTTTGTAGCTCAGGCTGGTCTCGAACTCACAACAATCCTCCTGCCTCAGCCTCCCGAGTGCTGGGATTACAGGCATGCGCCACCACGCCCGGCTAAGAGCATTTCTTAAAAATGAAAAAAAAAGTGGGGCTGAGGAGATAGCTCTGAGGCATAAGCAAGCACAGGATAGCTCATCCCTGTAACCCCAGCCCTCAGGAGGTTGAGACAGGAGGATCACTGGGAGTCGAGACCAGTGATGGGAGCTATAAAAAGTGAGCACAGGACCAGCCTAGGCTGCATAGCAATGCCCTGTCTTGATAGACAGACAGATAGATAGATAGATAGATAGATAGATAGATAGATAGATAGATAATAAAATTTAAAAAAAATAAAAAGAAGATGTAGCTTAGCCCAAAGGCCTCGGATTCAATCCATCAGAGAAAGAGAAATAGAAAGTCTGGGAGACAGAGAAGGGGGAGAAAGACACAGAGACTGTGACTTTACTCCGGGCAGAGAAGTCTGTTTCCACCCAGCCGTCCTGTGGACTGTAACTGTGGAGAATTCATGTAAACCATCTTGATCCCGAGGTCTGTGTCCTGCTCTCGTGGAAGTTAGGCTTCCATCTAGGAAGTTGAAGGGGTGTTTGTTGTGAGGCCAGGGGAAGATGTCTGAGGGAGAGCAGGTGTGGGTGGGGAAAGGTAGTGCTGTACACAGAAAGCACCACTAGATGGCAAAAGAGAGTCAAGAAGGCGACCCAGGAAGGGGCTGTGCTTCAGGGAGGCCCTGACTGTGGAGGCAGTCCTTTATTTCTTTGTTAAGGTGCTTACCCTTTAAGGCTGACCTTCTAGACAGAGTATCATTACCCTGCTGCTGTAGAAACCCTCAAGCTTAGGGATAAAATCCACATTTTAAAGCAGATCAAATGCAGATCAACTCAGGCCAGATGAGTCCTGGGTTAGCCTGGGGAGGGAGGAGGGGTCGAGCTCATTTGAATTCCTAGCCCAAGCTCCTTTCCATTTCCCATTCTCCTGGAGTGAGATGTTTCCTGGCCGCTGCAGAGGGCTGCTTAGTGCTGCCTCAGATGAAATGCACAGGCCTTCCCTGCTGGGGTCTGCGGGAAGGGGAGAGAAAGCTGGCATTTGCATGTGAAGATTGAAGTGGAAGTGCTGAACCTCACATCTGTGCAAGTTAGGGTGAAATCTTTGGCCACAATTATTTGGATAAGGAAAATAATTGTGTGTGTTTATTTGCCTAAAGTATCCATAAGTTCTGCTTCTCTTTGCACTTGGTAGGATAATTTTATCCTTCTTCCTTCACTCCATTTGTGGGCAAAAGGAAAAGATAGAGGCAGGACACAGGGTTAGGGAGAACAAAAGGACCTTAGGCCTAGGATTGGTCAGGGAGCCCTGCAGAAGGAGGCGGTAAACAGAGAAGGCAGGCAGAGGCTTTAAAATGGTGGCCGAGCAGATGGAAGGGCAGGGAGCCGCTCTCGAGCGCGACCTGCACTGGGCTTCCTCCTCTCCTGCTGCCGCACGTCAGCCCAACCTCTCCCTCGGCTGCTGCTTGGGTGCGCGCGCGCGCGTGTGTGTGTGCGTGCGTGCGTGCGTGCGTGTGTGTGTGTGTGTGTGTGTGTGCGCGTGTGTGTTTTAAGTTGGGGAGGGGTGCTGTGAAAATCCCAGGCGTGCCAGGTGGACCTCTGCCTGTGCTCCCCTCAGGACAACAGCTGCTGCTTCCTCTGGCCTGGAACTGGAGAGGAGGGAGGGGCCAGCCTGGCTTGGGGCCTGCTCTTGAGAGCCAAGCCTGGCTCTCTCTTCCGGAGTTCCACACAGCCTCCGGATACCAGCAGAAAATTCAGGAGAGAGTGAATTTTCTTCCAAGCAGGGGCAGATCCAACTTCTGTTATCCTAATTTTGTTGATCCTTGGCTAAACAAGGGTAATGGGCTCATTTCTGTATTTGGGGAAAGTGAACAGTACAGCCAGCTTGGGTCAGACATGGGACTCGACTCAGGTCTTTGAATTCCCATGACCTTTCCTGGAACAGCTGCGCGATTGGAGGAGACAAACTCCAAAACAGAAAGTTGGAATCCTTGGCTCCCAAGCTGGGATGCAGGGGAGCAGGCCCTGGTGTGTGGGGTGAGAGGCTGCTCCAGGTCACCCTGTCTCAGAAGCCCTTGCCAGCTTTCTGCACTTCCTAGCACAACAAGCAGAGAGTGCACACTTCTTAGCCTGAACCGCGGGCTGCTCCCAGCTATGCTCCCAGCTAGCAAAGCCTGCTTTCTGCCTTTGTCTCGGATTTATCCCACTTAGCACCTCAACAACAGCCAGACTGGTTTTCTCCCTTTTCTCCAAAGTACTCTCATAATCCTCTTCATCTCCTCCTAACTCCCAACTGCCCAGAACAGCCACCCTTGTCCTCTGGGGAAATTTTCCCTGACTGTCTCAATTTAGAGAGATCTTTCCTTTCCCTTCCTTGCCACAGAATTGCTGTCTTCCAGAAATATTATTTTCTGTTTTATACCACTGATTTTTTTTTTCGCATATATTTATTTTTTCCACCAGTTTAGACCGTCAGCTTATAGAAGGCTGGACGCCCCTGTCCCATTGCTTTTGTATCTCAAACAGGAGCGGAATTGAACACAAAGGCTGGAAAGGCTGAAGCCAGTGGTTTAAGGACAGCCCAGGAACTTTTGTGTCTGGTGTACAGGCGACCGACTTGAGTTGGGTAGGGCGAAAAGAAAGCTCAAGAAATCATGCTGAGACCCCTGGGCAGAATCTTGGGAGTTGCCTGGAATTACAGGAAATCACTTTTACACCTGTATCTCACTGATGTTCTACAAATGCTTATCGCTGTGAGGGATGGACAAAATGTATTAAGGTTGACAGGCAGAAGGTCTTCTTTTTTGGAGGAGCCAGGGGATACAGAATCCAGTGCCTTCACACAGAGTGATAGCCCCAGCCCTTTTATTTTTTTATTTTGACACAAGATCTCAATAAGTTGACAAGACTGCTTGAATTTGTGATTGTCTTCCTTCAGCCTCCTAGAGTACTGGGATTACAGGTGTGTACCACCATGCCCAGAGGGTCCTTTTTATAAGAAAAATGAATGAAACTTATTACAATTATAATAAAAATCAGTTTAACAAAAGTCACTTCCAGGTTTTATGTGTTTATCAATGCTTTTTCTTTTTTCTTTTGTTTTTATTTTTTCCATATGCAGTTCACCCTCGAATCAAACCCTGGTTCTTGTGCTTGCTAAAGCAGGTGCTTAGTCTGCTGAGCTATCTTTTCGGCCCAATGCTTTCTTTTTTAAAAATTTATTTTATTTTATTTCATTTTTTTAGATAGTGTCTCATTCTGTAGTTCAAGCTGGATTTGGACTTGCTTTATTTGTTTTTTTTTTTTTTTTGTCTTTTTGAGACAGGGTCTCGCTATGCAGTTCAGGCTGGCTTTAAGCTCACTTTGTAGCTCAGGCTGGTCTCGAACTCACAACAATCCTCCTGCCTCAGCCTCCCGAGTGCTGGGATTACAGGCATGCGCCACCACGCCCGGCATGGACTTGCTTTATAGCCCAGGCTGGCCTCAAACTCATGGCTATCCTCCTGCCTCAGCCCCTGAATGCTGGAATTATAGGCATGTGCCACTGTACTCAGCAAACTTTCAAATATAAAAAAGTAAACCACCATGGTAGTGCAAACCTGTAATATTTGGGAGGCTGAGGCAGAAGGACGGCAAGTTTAAGGCCAGTCTGGGTAACTTATCAAGACCCCATCTCAAATAAAAAGGAATGGGGAATTGGATTGGGGTAGAGTGCTTGCCTAGCACCTGGAGACCCTGCACATGAATTCCCTGTACAACAACAAAAAGAGAAGCATGAAATACAAGTCAGTCTCTTTGAAGGAAATTTGACTATCTTGCTAATCAGTCCAGGGCTTCTCAGTCTCAGTGTTATTTGCATGTTGGCCTGGACAATTCTTGTGGGAGCTGTCTGATGCGATGCAGGAGTTTTAGCACCATTCCTGGCCTTGTCAACTTCCAGCGACGACAGAAGTTACCCAGTGATTCCTGGTTGAGAATTTGACATACTACTAGGGGCAAGCTACTGTCTCTCCAGAACTTAGTTTCGCTATGTTCAGGGTGGTTCTTGTTTGTGTAAAATCAAGAGCTCATGAAACCACAAGCCGATGTCAGAATGGATGAAGTGATCCTAGCATCAGCACTGCTCTCGCTCAGCACCATCCCTGGACCCGAGTGCCTGACTTGGAATGTGTATGACTTTCCCACGAATTCTGGACATAATCCGCAACATTTTAAAAAGTGCCTTTCATGAGGGCAGAGGAGATGGCTTAGTGGAATAAGTGCTTCCCTGGCAAGCGCAACAGCCTGTGTTCCAATTCCTGATTCCGGAAAAAAAAAATTTTTTTTCTTTCAGATAATATCTGGCTATTTTAAAAGTTATCTAACCATAGTCAAGAGCTTTAAGAAGGTGAATTCTAGGTTAGAAGTTAGAAAGTGCTCCAGATGGGTGGGATGGGCAGAAGGTTAGGGCTGAGGATGCCGTCACCGTGCTCGTTTAGTTAGTGCGGAATTTAGGCACTCGTGCCCAGCTAGCTATCCACTCACATATATTTAATGATTAAAGAGCACTTTCACAGTGTTGTCTGATTTCATTCTTGCAGCTTCATGAAGTAAGGAAGGTGCTTTTGCAGAAGAGGAAACAGCAGGGCAGTGGGTCATTCAGTATTGTCCTGAGCTCTACCCCACATCATGTTCCCTTGGGGTTGTGGAATCCCACAGGCTAGGTGAGCAGGGGCAGCTGGAGTGGTATTGTGTGGGCAGGCGATGAAGAAAGAGGGAGACCAAGGGGCACAGAAAGCCTCCTCTTCTCAGGGAGGCTGCAGCCTTGCTGGGCGAGGTGGCACAGCTCCAGGCGGGGGCCACGGCCTTTATGCTTGGCTTCCTCAAAAGGCCTGAGTCAGCCAGGTTCAGGCCCAGGCTTGCATGACTCCTACTCAGGTGCTGTGTTGAGCAGCCTGAAAGACATGGACGTGCCACCTGCTGCTGGGCTTAGTCCTCCCAGGCTTGCTGTGCACATGCCTAGGTGGGGGGGACATTCAAGCCTAGACTTCTGAAACGGGACCTGTGGGACTGGTAGAGAGGGAGAGGGTGTGTTGGTGGCACTCCTGGTAGAGGGGACAGTGGGAGCAAGGGCCTGGACGTGCTGTGCTGTGGTAGGCCAAAGAAGGGACTATATCTTTAGTCTGGCACTTGAGCAAAAGATATATTTGTATTGGGCATTCCTGGAGTTGGGGAGTTATGGTGTCCAGGAGAGAGGAGAACCTAAGCAGAAGAAATAGGAATGGGAAGGATGAGTCAGGAGAAGGGTTCAGTGAAGACTGTTGGGGCTTCTTGGCGGATGGATTCATACACATTTTGAGTACTCGCTGTAGAGCAGGCACTGGACTAACAGTTCCTGATACACACCTTAACAAATGTGGATACTACCATGGTGCATAAAACATTGTCCTCCTGAGAGGACAAAAAAGTGGTATGGTGGCTTAGTGAACTTAGCCTGACGGCCCACAGCATGAATGCAACAGAACCAGGATTCAGTTTCTGGTCTATTCTACTCAAAAGCCTGGATCTTGTGTACCATCAGTCTTGCCTTTGCATGGAGGTCAAGGGGATGGAGGTGCTTAGGGTTGCTCTCAGACTTCTGGTACAGGCCCACTCTCTCGCCACGAGGACACAATACTCACCTAACACCTGCAGCTTAATTTGCTCATGATTTGGGTGGATTCAGACCAGGGGCAGTTGGCTCCAAGGCAGAAGCAGCAGAGTGAGGGGCAGGATGGAGGGGAGCTGCTCACCCATAGCAGCCAGGAAGCAGGGAGAAGAGGGCAGGAGGTGCTTGGGATTCACCCCCCTCACTGACCTCCAGCCGGGCCCCACCTCCTCACAGCACACTCCTCTACTCATCCATAAATGAATCCCCGGATGAGTGTGATGATCTCACAGCCCAAACACCTTCCAAATACACCACCTCAGAACATGCGAGGGTTTGGGAAGATATTTTCAATCTAAACCCTAACACTGAAAAGACAGACAACACAGGACAAGAAGATGTGAAGACGATGGATTTTTGTTTTATGGATTCTTTTTTGGACTCTAGCCTGTACTGTCAGAAAAAGCCATAAAAAGAAAAAGAAAGAGCCGTAGAGGAAGTTCCAGTGTGTCTCTCTGCGGCCCCCTGGAGCACCCACTGTTTTTTCTGCCTTGGGACTCCCTGTCCTGCTGGCTGAGGTTAAAAGGCATTCCTACAAAGCAGCCCAAATTGTGGATAGCATTTCGACAGGAGACAAGGAGGCAGGGCTGCGAAGCTTGTGGATGTTGAGGACTAGAGTTAACAGCTCAGGAGCTGGATCTTTGGCTCTACTGAAGGGGCAGACAGTTGATAGTCAAGGAAAACGACAACCAGGAGCCTGGCTCTCTCCCCCAGGACGACCCAAAGGCCAGCCAACAGTGGGAGAATGGTCAGGGAGGGGCTCAGCTTCAGGTCAGGCCCCTTAGGACTAGGCTGTGCAGTGGGTCCAACTGCTAAACCCAAGTGAGGCGCACAGACTGCCAGGAGTGC
>PVKA01025768.1:0-32567 GCA_004027165.1 Ctenomys sociabilis
CACTTTTTAAAGTTTCTAATACTAGGAGAAAATATCACACCATGTCTTATAAGTAGAGTATAAGTCAAATAAACAGTATAAATCATAAAACGAAATTAAAATTAAACAATATTCAGAAAATTGATTAAATATTAAATTAAATCAAAATTAAATTAAATATTTCAAAATAATATTAAAAATTTAAAATTAAATTGTGAGTCCAACTAAGAAGCCAGAATGTAATACTTCATATGTGTGAATCTGTGATCAATTCAGAGTACTCATACAATATTTGGTTAGGTTAATATATTCAAAAATATCAACTAAGAAAAAGTTTTCAATATAGTAAACAATTAGTAAGAATAAAACAAGATAAATGTTGGAATGGCAAATAAATCATCAGTACTTCTAATACTTTGGGGATAGGATATTGCACAAAGTTCTAGTATGCTGTGGACATAGTGTCTATGATGCTTACTGGTGGACAGGTGTCACTTAAGGGACTGAGCTACTACTATTTCCTTGATATCTACCCTATAGACCCAGACAGAATCATGACCCATAGGGTGTAGAAGTCCATTTGTAGAGTGTGCTGATGGAAATATTTTGCTGCTGTATACAAAAGAATAATTGAAAGAGTTTTGTTGTGTAACTTTTTCTCCTGCATTTAAATGTTTGCTTTATTCGGTGGGTTATTTTCCATTCTCATTCATGGAGTTGTGGTCATTTTGATCCCTCTCTACCTATCTTTTAGTGGTTTGTGTGGGGTTGGCTTTGTCATCATGAAATTCTTTAGTTGTTCTTTGTCATGGAAGTATTTTACTTCTCCATCAAACTTCAAAGAGTTTTGCAGGGTATAGCAGTCTGGGGTTCGAATTTGTTTTCCTGGGGGCTTTGAAGTACTTTTCTCCATGCTCTTCTTGATTTGATGATTTGTGAAGAGAAATCTGCCATTATTTTGATGGGTTTTCCTTTAAATGTGATCTGTTTCTTTTCACTAGCCACTTTTACTATACTGCTCCTGTGCTGAATTTCTGGGATCTTGCTTGTTATATGTCTGGTTGTGTTTTTAATTGGGCTGAGGTTATTTGGAGTTCTATATGCTTCATTACTGAATTTCAGATTGTTTTCACATATTTGGGAAGTTTTCTGCTATTACTTCTGCCCATATTCTTTTTATATAATTTATATTGACTCCTTCTTTCTCATTGATGACTATTAGTTTTACGTTCTTCATCTTTGCATTGTGTTGTAGATGTTTAAATATTTTTCCTGCATCCTAGTTGTTTTTAAGAGAACTTTCCTTACCTTTTTACTACCTGCATTGGTGTCTTGAAATTCTGAAAGTCTATTTTCACTTTTATTCAAACGGTTTTGCCAGCTTGTGATTGAGGTTTTAATTTCCTGTATAGTACTTTGAATCTGCTTCATGAATTCTGTTTGTTTCCTATATTGTTCATTCAGGTATTCCATCAATTTGATATTCTGCTCTATTTTTTATCAGTGTCTTCTTTAGAATCACTTAGTACTTCTTGCATTATAATTGCCATTTCTTTTTTTTTCTTCAAAAATTATTTCTGATCTGATTTCATCTATACCTTTCTGCAGTTGTTTCTTTACTTCATACACTATTATTTCAGAGATTTCAGGTGTGTCATTTCCAATTTCTTCTGTGCTGTCGTCTCGCCTTTGTTCTTGGAGGGCTGGGGCCTGAGAATGCATTTTGCTCTTTCTCTTTGTCATTTTGTGTAGCACTGTCTTCTGATCTTTGGTGTAGAGTTATTACCTTAGCACCAGGTCTGGTTTACCATGTTCAAACTCATCCAGGTGGGTGTCGCTTAGGTCTGGCTGCTGTGCTCCACTTCTTCCTGCTGAAGCCCTCAGAAGTAAACCTGCTATGGCAGTCTGGCAAGGTGTTCTGTTCCTGGATCAGCTGGGTGGGTCTTGCTTCTAGCCTCCTGCAAGGAGCGCTGATGGAGGGTTCCACACCAGGTCTGTCTGATGGAGGAAGTTCCCCCCACACACGCCTGGCCTGGGTGCTGGCTGGAAGGAGGATCCCAAGGGCTCTGGGCTGCCCCACCTAGAGGTCATTTTTAAAAAGCTCAACTTCAGTGAAGATACTCTGCAACTGTATCGCTTGCGCGATTTCGCCTTGAAAGGCCAGAAGTGCTCTGCAGTCAGACTGTCTGTCCTCAAACAGCACTTTGAAAAGTTTGATCTTGAAAAATTGTTTGGGACTTTGTTTCCTTGCTAGTAAAATGAAGGCACTGTTAGATTTCTGTAGATACTAGTTATTATTTCTATATAGTACAATACAGTACAGAATGCAAACTTTATAAATGATAAGTGATATAAACATGTATGCCTAATGTGCTCACAGCTCAGTGTTGACGACACCCACAAACTGTTCTGTTCTGATCAACTTGTCCAGAAGCCTGAATAGCACTGGGAACTAGAACAGGCATATGTGTATATGCTTATTAAGCATATATATTTAATGAAACATTTCATTTAAAATGTTTTTAAAATATATTTTTAGTACAGGGTCTACAGGGTTTCACTATATAGATTGGGGTTGTACTATTTCCCCTGGTTTTATCCTCCCAAGTGCTGGGATGCCAGCCGCACGCCACCACGCCCAGCCTCAGTCACCTCCCAGCACGCACCAGGAGTGGGCACGGTACCCAGAGGATCCAGCCCAGGATGCTGCACTATGCCTACGCAGGTGTTTCAGTATGCTGAGCTATTTGGTGGGACCACAAATGTCTCAATATATGACATTTATATATTCATTCATGCTGTCTGATTTTACTGCAAAATCAGGTTAAATTGCCATGTAAGTTAATCATGTGCTACCTTAGATATGATGGGTGCCCTAAAGCCCGTACGAGAAAGGCTTGGGTGTCAGCCTGCAGTGCTGTCGTGGAGGTATGGAGCCAGTAACGGGGAAGGAAGCTAACGGGAGGAAGTTAGGTCACTGGGTGTACTTTTGGAGAGGACATCACATCTGGAACACTGTCTCTCCTTTCTTCACAGCTGGTACCAAATTCTGTGTCACCTCTTTGCTCTCTTCCTGCAGTCCCAAAGTTATGGTCAATGACCATGAACTAAAGCCTTTGATACTATGAATCAGAAGTAAAACTCCCTTCCTTATAAGTTGATGATCTCATATAGTGATGATCTTATAAGTTGATGATCTCATATAGTCACAGTGATGGAAGGCTAACACATCCTATATTAATTTATAATGAACTATAGTGATCTGTATGGTCCAGAATATTGACTTTACATATAAATATATGTACAACATAAAGTGTCTGGGTCATTTTAAACACCTGTAGATTGTACCTTGAAAATTTCCTCCCATAAAGTATTTTGAGGTTAGAGAGCTTCCTTATTTGTTTATCAAGATTTCTTTCAAAATAACTATGCATGTAGTTTTTATTTTTTTGTTTATTAATAGAGTACATCTTCACTGTTTAATGGATACATCAAGAACTCTCACACTCTATGTCTTATGATAAAATAGATACTAACAGTTATCTGATGGTATAAATGGGGAGAGTAAAGAAAATAATATTTATAGTATCCTTACTATTTGCCTTTAGTATATGGTATTTATTTAATGACTTCTATTTTTATTTTCACCATAGTTTTTTTATGTTACACATGTTTGTGTATTTTGATGTATGCAATCTGGAAGCACCATCCTAAGAATAGGGTTCCACTACTGTTTACTTTCTAGAAGCAAATAAAATTAATTTTACTATCTTAGAACTTGAACGTTCACAAATGAAGAGAGCCAACTAGATTCAATAACACAATTCAGATGGTTTTACCCTCAGAATATGGCTCATGTAGGAGAATTTGGGCAGTGAATAAAATAAGAACTTTAGTGGCATGATTACTTACACAACCACAGATTTCGCTAATTTAATTTGTTTGGCTCTTGGTGGATTGAAGAGAGCAGAGTGATTGGTCTTAGGCTTAAGCACTTTATTCTGGTAAAAAAGCACTGGGAAACAGGCTCCAAATAGAAATATAAAATCTTCTCGTAAGTCTACTTTCACCTTTGATATGAGAAACATTCACTACTAACAGAATCTTTTTTTCTTTTATAAACTGTGTTATTTTAAATATTTCAGGAACACTATTTGTACACTAAGAACCAGAACCAAAAGATAATAAGTACCCCTAAATAGCAGTGTAGAAAATAATTCAATTACTGCATACTTTAATATAGTCAGTTTGTACTAAAATAGACAATCTATCTCATTAACATTCAGCAGGCATCTCACTCAGATGGAACTGAACTTATTTCAGACACACACATACAGAAATCTTAGATAGATTACAAATATATGGACATGCAGAAAATTAAATAGAAAACACTTTACAAGTGTTGAAGGCTCTGAGATTATTTTGGTGGGTGCATCTGCATATTTTTATGACATGCTATGTCATTTCTTTTCAAATTTGAGTAAATTACAGTTTTTCAAAGCCATAATTAATTTGGCTGATGCTTGTTATGCTTTGTAATGCTGAGCCAATATTAGTCAAGTATTCCTAAATTTACGTCTCATTCCCTGTATGTCATGTTGTTACTCATGCACGTTGGATAACCATCCTCATTTACTGCTCTTATTATGCGGTCAGCCACCACTCCTGTATTTTTCATCTGTCAAGTAATATTCACGCAGTGGTTTCCATCCTTTTTTCAGCCAGTACTTGCTTTTTAACTGAGTGACACTTTCACCTTTCTGTCTACCATCCTTCCTACTCATCAAAACTAGATTGCATTTTGCTGTAGTTGAAAGATGTGTTCAATAAAACTTTGCCAAAAAGATGGTTATTGATACATCTTTGACAGGCAGCTGTATTGCTTATGGGTCACCAGGGACTAGAAAAGTGACTTAAACTGCATGTGGCAGCAAATTAGTTTCTTTGCAACTTAGAAATTTGAAGTGAAATAGTCTCTCTTGCTTGCTTTTGAGAAAATAGTTGTGAATAAAGACATGATCCTCGGAGACACACTACAGAGTTGTCTATCATTAAGGAAGATTTTATTCATAGGACATATTAAAATATTTCATGGCATTTTCTTTAGAATCTTTAGAGATACTGTGACCTATCTGTGAAACATTTTATTCTAGAGACATTTCATTCACATGGGTTTTTGTTATATTAAATTTGTATTGCTTAAAATCTAAGAAGGGTAAGAGTAAAATTATTTTTATTAATATAAGATTTTATGGAAGATTTTGTAGCTAAATGAATGCAAAAAGAGACCATTTTTTTCAGTGCCAAGGATTGAATTCAGGACCTTGCATTTATCAGGCAAGTTCCTATTTTACTGAGCCATTTCCCTGGCCTTAAAGACTGTTTTTATAAGTGAAATAAATCAGACTAACATTCATACATTGTATTGCCTCTCTGGTGTAAGAAACTGGTAAATATAATAACTCATTAAAGTATCATTGAAATATTAAAAGAATGTGTCAGTTATATATTAAGACAACGAAAAGCAAAGGTGTATGTTGTCCATTGAAAAGTGTAAAATAGCAATTACATATATGCTCTTTGGTGGCCAATCTGAGACAGAAAAATGTGTTTCCTAATGCTTTCCTGACTGTCTCAATTCATACAGTCAGAATAAGTGAATGAAGCTATTGCCAATTTGTTTTTCTTTTTCTCTGCTTTTGTCTTTTACACATGCAAATAGTTCAAAAAACCCAAAGTATAATTTTTAAAAATCCACATATTGGTCCATAAAACTATAAAGTACAAGACAATGGACAAAGAATTGATCCTAAAAGTGTCACAAAGAATAGCAATTTATCACCAATGGTGGAACATCAACAATGAACAGCTGACTTCTCAATGGAAAGAATGGAATTTAGAGGAGAGTGGAGGATTATATTCACAGAGCTAAAAGGAAAAAAAAAAAAAGCTGTCAACCAAGAATTTTACCTAGCTATTTTTCAAAAATAGAGGCAAAATAAATACAATATAACAGAAGTAAAGGTGGAGAGCAGGAACTGCCGAAGGCACAGCATCAGTGATAGTCCAGAGAAATCAGAAAGGAATGAAGAGAAGGGCACCACCTATGTGTCTGGGAGATCAGTATCCCAGACAGAGAGTTGCTGATGCAAAGTCCCCATGAAAGGGTTGTTCTCTGCTTAGGGATAGTACTGGTGTTAGTACAGTGGAGCAGAAATGGCTGCAGCAATAGCAGGAGATGAAATCAGAGAGGTGACGGGCAGCTAGATAACACCGAACATATTACAAGGCTCATACTTTCAGAAAGATGGGGAGATCTTCACCAGGTGAGAGGATCATTTGATTTGGTTTATACTTTAATATATTCAAATCTCTGATTATTGCATTGCAAATAGTTTTTTTTTGTTTGTTTGTTTTTTGTACTTGTAATTGAACTTAGGACCTCACTCTTCCAGGGAGGCACTGTGCTGTTGAGCTACCTCCCCAGACCTGCATAAAAAGATGAAGCCCAACTTAAGCAGCATATTAATCCAGGCAAAATCGATACCTTCAACAAGCAGGTGTATCCCTACAAGATGAAAAAATGGCTGAAATTTTAATATATTTTGATTGTAGGACAATTAAGATCTAGATGGTGAAAGGCAGGAGTGGGTAAAAGAAGGCTTACAATATCTGCTTAAGTATTAGGAAGCTGGAGCTCCCTAAGATGTGAGATTATTGGGGCAACCAATATTCAGTGTCAAATTTCAGAAACAAGATGGCTTGAGCTCATTGTTACACACTTAAGTAATGATGTTGATAGGCTATGGCCTACACATATCTCCATCTTGGGAGTACGGGGAGTAGGGGATATAAATGAAGGGAACATTGGCATTTGAACAGCAGTTAAAATCATGGAGCTGGATGAGACAACCATTAAAAAAAAGGAGCAAGGACAGACCTCTGAAGCCATTCAATGTGCAGAAAGCATGAGTTAGAGCTGGAGAGAAAAAGGAAGAAGAAGGAGCTGTTGTACGGTAGGTGGAAAATCAGGTGAATGTATATCTCAAATCCAAGGAAGAGAGCATTCCCAAAGACAGTGGGATTACAGTGCTGTAGGTCATTTTGGAGGAGAACTGAGATGGTTCTGAGCCGAGATGAGAGTTGTATACACTTAGTAGATGGGGTATCTTTATTAAAACAGACAAGAATAGTTAAGGTAAATGCTTACTTTGTGGGTTTCATAGAAACGAGATGGAAAGAAATTTTAGCTGTTCAGTAAAATTTTTTTTCCTATGGTGATTCAAAAGTAAAGGGAGAAATAAAGTGTGAAAAATAACATATTGCTATTTGTAATCATTTAGTAGGTAGAGGAAAACATAATAATTTCTGTAAACAGCCTCTTGAGCTGGTAAGAAGAGACAAGATATCCCCAAGTTTGGGGCAGAAGTGACTGCAGGGTACAAGAGTGCAAGTGTTGGTGGGTGGTAGGAGTTTTTCCTCTCCATCTTATGGAATGACATGTCCTTTTCACTATCCATGAAATACCCGAGACATTTTCCTTTCTTACCAGTACCACAAACATTGTATTTAGAATGAAGTTTAATTTATTACATAAATAATCCTCTGCAATCAGTAGATTAATACTGATATTTTTCTATAGAGAAAAGGGCACAACACCTTGGGCAGGATTTTTCTTGATTAATCAAGGTGACTTGTCTTTGTTTACAAGTCTGTTGCAATTTTTCTACATGATTTGGCTAACTGAAATATGACATTTAATTATGTAGGATGTTACAATGGCCAACACATTAATAATTACTAATATTTCTATACTGCTACATGGTCCACACAGTATGTTCACACATTTCACCTTATTTAATTGACTTTTTATTGGAAGATTAACAAAAGGGTTGCTGTGTATATTAGGAGACTAAAATAAAATGATACATCCCAGATGAAAATAAACTTAATGAGGAAATTAGAGTCAGCCCAGGTCTTCTGATTCCCAAATGTTTCAGAATAAACTGCATAAGGGCCCTAAACTTCCCATTTGGTTGTGAAAACATTGCAATATAAAAGGAAATTTTCTACTCTGAAGGAGAGAAACGACAATTTATTTATAAGAGTAAGTTTTAGCCTTTAAAAAGTTTATCAAGAATGTGCAAAATAAAACCATACCATTGGTCACAGGAAAGGACAAGGGTTGGCCAGAAATGATAGTGAGATGGGAAATAATGCTAGTTTTTGGTCCATTTTGTGCCCAAATATGTTACAAATGCTCATAAGGATTCTGGTATTCTCATTATATCTCAGTCATTATCATGGTCTATATAGCAATGATTGAAGTTATTTAATATTTTATCAGTAAATCCTAACAATATTTGATGACTGACATTGCTTATACTTGACTTTGTAAATGTAAGGCGTGGACGTAAGGAAAGCTGGAGAACTGCAGTTGAGCACTTGGCCCTTGTCCTAATGTGGCAGAGGAAAGGTGTTCTGTTGAAATTGTCGCTGCTGGGTCCTCTCTACAGACTGTTCTGTCCAAACTCAGTCATCACAGGGCTTGACAGCAAGCTCTGCAGGTTACAGAATTGCATCAGTCTTTTTCCTACTTTGTCCTGTCATGTGCTGTGTACGTGGTCCTCACAGTATGTAGGACTAGATATTCTCAACATTTTTGGGCCAAGAGAAAAAAAGCCATGAAATTAAAAGCGAGTTTTATTCGAGTAAAGCCAGGAAACTAGCCTGCTTTATTAGATCATAGGTAATTCAGCACGAATATTTAAATAACAGATTATTAGTATTTAATTGTTTGATGTATTTTACAGTGAGCACAGCAGATGGATGAATTTTGCTCCTTGTTCTTATGTGACCACAAGTCATTCTTTATGTCTTCACAACAATCAGAAATCTGAGCACCTCTTCTTCCTATATCTTTTCCTCCCCTCTCAGAAACCTGGATTGACATGTCACAAATGTCATCTAGATCATTTGTGTGCAAAAAGAAACCAAGCAGCTAGTGAATTGTAGTTGCTGTTTTTAAAAGGTTGAAAAAAATCAATAATAAATTATCTTCATGTGCAGCGGTTTAGGTTCTTTGCACATAGCCTCTGACATGTAGATGTAGTTCCACATTGATTTAGTTGAGGACAGTAAAGGATCTTACTTGTGCCAGACTTCCTAGTGAATGTGCATTAGTGAAATAAAAATAACCCACCTTGTCAGGGAGCCTTTCAAGGAGCTGCCGAACCCAGCAAGTTATTTTTATAGTTTAATGAGCTAGGCCCTGGCTTCCACAGGGAGACACAGCAAGTGGAGTGCTTCATAATTTACTGCTGTAAAATGATCAGGATTCATGTTGTCTATAAAACATGAAAAACATTCTTCATTCCTTACCAATTAGATCACAGTTACAACTCACAGTTCCTTTGAGCTTAAAAGAAAAAATTTAACTGCTAGACATAAATGAATGCTGTGGTTAAATTAAACCCTTCAACAGCCCAAACAGGCTTGAAAGCAATGCCTTCTGGATGTTATTAACAGGCATATTTAAGTGCTATTTTTAAATTCTAACTGCAAGCCATAGCAAGCGCAAATGTTTAGAAGAGCTATTTTGGCATCACAGTGCTGCTTTCCTATTTTTTCATCTTTACTAATTCCTTCCAATAATCATTTCACCTCTCACTATTTTTAAAGCACTTTTCAGGGATTGGAAAGTTGTTCATTGGGAATAGTCGTATCAACAAAGCACAGAACAAGTAATGTCAGTGTAGCTTTGTGGTAGCAGTGCTCTCTTTTCAATTTTGATGTCAACAGGATCATGTTTTATTTTCCATGTGCTAAAATTTGAAGCATTAAAAATTGAGCTCAATAATTTTTAAATGTTTGTTCATATGTATGAAAATAGGTTCATTGTGGCAAATTTAAACATAACTATGAGGAATACAGCACAAATCACTCATACCTACCAAAATAAAAATTGACCATAACTCTTTCAGGTGTGTGCACCTGCACAAGTGTACATGTGTGTATGTGTGTGTCTGTGTGCAGTGAAAGGAAAACAGAGACACACAGATGGAAGAAGAGACTTAGTTTTTCTTACTGTTCATGTCAAAGTATATATTTCTTTTGACATTATATAATTTTCAATATATGATATATTTTCTAGGACTGAACAAAATACCTTAAAAGCAGTGACAACATTAAACATGTATTTTCCATAATTTTAGAGACTGGAGTTCCAAGGTCTGCAGACGCGGCTTTGGTTTCTCCTGAGGCCAGCTCCTCAGCTTGCTGACTGCCCCCCTTCTCGCTGTCTCTGACCTCTGCTCTACGCATGCTGGTGGTCCTTACAGCTCTTCCCTTCCTATGGAGATACCGGTCCTCATGTCGTGGCTCCTCCCCCTAACCACACTCCACTTTAAATATCCTTTTCAGACTCTGTCACCAAATACAGTCACACTGTGGTTTAGGGCTTCAATATATGAATTTGGGAAAGTGACACAAGTCATTTTATAGTATATTACTTTAAGGTTCATATATTTAGCTTCTGTGTATCTTCCACTTATTCAGTCCTTTTATTTGGAAATGAATTAATTTTGTCACTATGGCAAAATATCCAAGAATATTAATTTAAAGGAGGAAAGGTTTATTTTGCTTCCTGGTTTCAGACATTGCAACTCATACTCTGCTGGCTTCAGGTAGAAATGTCATAGTGGAAGGGGGTGGTAGAGAAACACTGTTCACCTCAGGACAACCCAGAAGTGGGGATCTAGGGAAAGCGATCCAGGTGTAGGAGCGAAATGCACCCTCTGAGGTATACCTCTGGTGCCCAGTTCCTGCACTTGGGGCTCACCTCCCACAGTTCCACCACTTCCCCATAATATTTCCATCTGGAAACCCAGCCATCAGCCCAGGAGCCTCTGACAGCTCTTCCAAATCCAAACCATAAAAAGGACGATTAATTTTTAAATTGACAAATAATAGCTCTAAATATTTATGAGGTACAATGTCATGTTTTGGATACACACATTATAGAATTACTATATCATGTAAACGAATGCATTTGCCACCTCGGACACTTATTTTCGGTGGTAGGAACACTTAAAACCCACCCTTAGCAGCACATTATTATTAACCATGACCGCTGTGCTCTAATTGCAAAGCTTATTCTTCTCGTGTTACTGAAAGTTTGTGCTCTTCGGCGAGTATCTCTCCATCCCTCCACGCTTCCCTCCCCTCGTGCCCTCTAATCACCACTGTACGCTTGACTTCTGCGCTCAGCACTTTTCGATTACACATATGAGTGGCCTACTTTGCTGGTTGTCTCTCTGTGGCTGAGTTATTTCTCAGCAGGATGCCCTCCAGGCTCATCCACGTTGTTGCACATGATGGGATTTTTTTCTTTCAGACCCCATCTCTTGGTTATTGTGAATGATGGTGCACTGACCAGGAAACTGCAGATAGCTCCTCCAGACAGTATTTCATTGCTTTTGGATGCATATATGTGGTAGAGGGATTAGTGGGTTATGTGATATTTTTATCTGAAATTTTTTGAGGGACTTCCAGATTGCTCTTCCAGCATGTACTAACTTATCTTCCTATGAACAGCAGAAAGCATCCCCCTGCACATATCTGCCAGCACTTGTCTTTTGGCTTTGTGATTTCAATTATTATAAATGCGTTGAGGTGATATTTCAATATGGTTTTAATTTTTCATTTTACTAATAAACCTGTTGTTCATGTACTTGTATTATTTTTTAAAAAATGTATTTGGTTGTTTCAGGGTCTCACAATCCAGTTTGGACACATAGTGATTCTCCTGTTTTCAGCCTCCCCAAGACATTTTTTTGAACTTTGCTTATAGCTTCTTTTACTGACTTCAGTTCCATATGTATCTTGGATATTAACCTTTTATCAGATGTATAGTTTGTGAATATTTTCTTTCATCTTATAGATTGTGATTTTACTCTGTTGATTATTTCATTTATTATATATAATAATATAATCTGATTTATCTATTTTTTATTTAAATAATTTTATTGATAAATAGTAATGCAGTTTCACAACTAACTACTAGGATATTTTCAATAATTAATACATTGTATATTGTTGTCTTAATGATTATTCATTATAAAGATGAAGACATGATATCCTGTCCACACACACTATTAGAGCAAAACTCTGTATTCATTGAATTAAGAGAATGGAGCTGTATATCTATTCTAACTATTTTGAGTGTACAGATATAAAATGGTCATTTATTTCTATCCCACAATTTTCATTAGTTTTGTCAGAGAAGGGAATTCCATTGTCATTTAAATACTGTAGGTGCGTGAGTTCAGCAAAATACCCAATATAGTCCAGTAGGCCATAATAGTGGTGGGCTTTCCATAAGACAGTCAATGTCCAAAGTTGTTGACTTGAGCCTCTTACAGCTTTAATTTTTTATGGCTTTAATTTTTATAATCCATTTTCATACTTTTCTGCTAGATGGTTAAGAACAAGAAAGAGCAAGACCTATATAACAAGAAATGTTTTGAATCTGATAAGGTGAGTGAAATTGCCTCTGGATTTACACTGGAATCCTGTACCATAGTTTGTAGATCTTTTGTCAGTGTCAGCCATATGGATGAGACATGGTCATTGCTTGACCAAGTTGCTCTTTGTGAAAGCCTGAGAGAAAGTTTTCTCTCCATGTGACTCTCCATAGGCACACTCTACATCATCGATCACTTTCCTCTGTGGCCAAATAATCTCCTTGATCAGAAAATTTGGGACACAATTGAGGTACAGGGTATTACAGTACAGGTTCTCCTATTTCCTGAGTCCTTACTGATCTTCAAAAGCTAGGGCCAAAATGTTGGCTGTCCTTGTAGCCCTTCTTTTTCTCCAATTCTTGGTCTGCAAACTTAAGTTGTTAACCCTCCACAAGAGAAGCTCAATGAGATTATGACCCTATAACATAGGCAGATGTCTAAAGATCAAACATCTTAGGCATAGCATGGAACAGGTATTTTCCATCAAGTACTGATATGTTGAACTTTGCCTCCCTCCAGAATATGAATAAGAAAAATTAAAGGATAAAAAAAAATTAAAAAATAAGAAGAAGCACTTTTGTATTTTTACTTAGAAATCTTACAATATATAGCCTTGCAATAGGACAATCCTGTGATATTTTTTGTCTCTTTTTTTTCATTTATTACCCTTTATTTTTAAGCAAAAATTTAATTGAGAGACAGTATAGCAGTAATGGATATGTCTTGAAAAGCAGTATGTAATTAGAATACCAGACGACAGGCATTCCAAGCATGACCCTAGCATTACACATTGCTTTCTTCAGTGCAGTTGCATAGTTCACAGTTATCAGCATATGTAGTTGGTCAGGACTACCAATTAACTGCTAGTTTCAAAAACCTGCTGAAGATTCTCAGGACTGTTGCCTTACCCATCTTGTGCATATAACTGCATGATTTTTGGCCCTGTCAAATTTCCTAGCTTTTTTCCTTGCCCTCTCTTCATTGTCCAATCCTTAAGTTCTCACTTTCCTTATAATTGCGTTATGTCTATTTTTTATTTCTTCGTTTGAGTTGTTATACTAAGAAGACACATGTGGGTCTGGTTTATTTCACTTATGAGTATATCTCCAAGAGGCACCCTCAAGAGGCTTTGAGTTTATCATTCTTTATAGTGAAATACCGCATCTTTTTCATCCATTCCTCAGCTGATGGGCATCTTGGCTGTTTCCAAGATTTGGCTATATAAATTATGCTGCTATAAAAGGGTACCTTTTCCCCCACAGCCTCTCCAACACTGGTTGTTGGGTGATTTCTTCATGGTAGCCATTCTTTGTGGGGTAAGATGATATCTCAGTGTTATTTTAATTTGCATTTTATGGATGTCTAGTAATGTGGAGCATTTTTTCATATATTTATTTGCTTCTTTAATTTCATCCTTTGAGAAGTCCGTACTGATCTCAGATGCCCATTTCTGGATTGGGTCTTTAAATTTGGGGACCCTAATGTTTTTTTTTTTTTAGTTCTTTATAAATTCTAGAGAGCAGATCTTTGTCTGAGTGCTTATTTGTCAAGATTTTTTCCAAATTGGTGGGTTGCCTTTTCACTTTGTTGGTAATTTCTTTGACATGCAAAAACTTCTCAATAAAAGGAGGTCCCAGTTTTTAATTCTTTCAAATGTTATCCATGCAAATTGATTTTTATTCATGAACCCTTTGCCTACCCCTAGGTCTTCAAGAGTTTTTCCTACTTTCTTTTCCAGGACATTTAGTGTTTCTGTTTTAATGTTTAGATCCTCAGTACATTTTGATTTTAGTTTAGTGAATGATGATAGACCTAGGTCAAGTTTTAGTTTTTGACATGTAGAGAGCCAGTTTTTCCAGCACCATTTGTTAAAGAGGCTATCTTTTTTCCAGTAAGTGTGTTTGGCCCCTTTGTCAAAGATCAGGTGACTGAGTGTTTTCATAGAAGAGTTTTAGTCTTCCAATTTACAGCATTGATCTTCACGTCTATTTTCTTGCCAGTAGCAGGCTGATTTTATCACAGCAACTTTGTAGTACAATTTCAAGTCAAAAATTGTAATGCCTCGTGCCCTGTCTTTGTTGTCCAGGATAGCCTTTGCTATTCTAGGTCTTTTTTGGTTCCGAATAAATTTTAGGAATGATTTCCTTGGGTCTGTGAAGTATGTTGGTCATAGTTTTATAAGGATTGCATTAAATCTGTACAGCAATTTTGGGAGTATGGCCATCTTCACCAGGCTGGTTCTTCCTACCCAGGAGCAGGGTATATCTTTCCATTTTCTGAAATCCTCTATGATCTCTTTTTTTCAGAGTACTGTAATTTTTCTCGAAAAGGTCTTCTTTAGTTAGATTAATTCCAAGGTATTTCATTTTTTGTAGTGCTATTGTAAAATGTATTATTTCTTCTAAATTCCCTCTCAGTGTGTTTGTTATCTGTGTAGAGAAATGCTGTTCACTTTATTTATTTATTTAGCATTTGATGGTTTTATTCTTATTTTTAATACATTGCAAACTGTTTTCATAATGTTTTGATATTGTACAAGGTGCATACATGATATTATACTTACAGACATTATTATAACAGATGTCTCATCAGTAAATTAAGAGGATGCTTCTATGCTACTGAATTTCTGCATCAATTCTAGTAGCCTCTTGGTGGAATTTTTGGGGTCTTCCAAGTAAAGTACCATGCCATCTGCAAATAAGGATAATTTAAATTATTCTTATTCCTTTTATATAATAAATAAACTATTCTTATTCCTTTTATTTCTCTCTCTTGTCTAATGACTCTAGCTAATGATTCCAGAACTATATTAAATAGAAGGGGTGATAAGGACAACCTTGCCTTGTACCAGATCTGAGAGTAAAAGAGTTTAATTTTTCCTCATTTAGAATTATGTTAGTCGGGCCAGGGAGGTGGCTCAGTGGAATAAGCACTTTCCTGGCAAGTGCTAAGGGCCTGAGTTCAATCCCTGGTTACACATACACAAAAAAAGACTAGTTAGAATTATGTTAGTCGTTGGGTTGTCATAGATGGCTTTTATCAGACTGAAGTAGAGGCCATCTATTCCCATTTTCTATAGGATTTTGAGCAAGAGTGTGTGTTGGACTTTGTTAAAAGCCTTTTCTGTGTCAATTGAGATGATCATGTGGTTTTTAGATCTGACTCTATTGATATTGTGTATTACATTTATAGATTTGCATATATTGAACCACCATTGCATCCCTGGGTTAGTCATGGTGTATAATCTTCTTGATGATTTCCTGTATTCAATTTGCTAGGATTTTTTTCATCTATGTTCATAAAGGAGATTGGCTTGTAGTTCTTTTTTTTGTTGTACCTTTCCTTTGCTTTGCTATTAGTATAATAATTTGCCTTCAGGAATTATTTTGGTAGGATTGCATCCTTTACAATTTCATTGAAGAGTTTCAGAAAGATAGAGATTATAACATCCATAAATTTCTTGTAAAGTTCATCTGTGAATCCATCAGGACCTGGACTTTTCTTTGTTAGTAGGTTTTTTTTATTTCATTTGGCTGCTATTGGGTTACTGAGATTTGTTATATCTTCTTGATTCAGCTTTGGTAACTTGTACCTTTCTAAGAATCTGTCTATTCTGTGTCTTCTTTTGTGTGAGAGTAAAGATTCTCAAAGTAGCTACTGATAATCTTCTGAATTTCCACTGAGTCTGTGGTAATTACACCCTCTTCATTTCTTATTTCCTGTATTTGAGTTTTTTCTTTCCTCTTTTTGATGAGGTTAGCGAGAGGCTTATCAGTTTTATTTACTCTCTTAAAGAACCAGGTTTTTGATTCGTTGATTCTTTGAACTGTTTTCTTCATGTCAATTAAATTTAATTTATGCTCTAATCTTTATGATTTCTTCCTGTCTTTGGGCTCTGGGTTTGGCTTGCTCTTCCTTTTCTAGATGTTGGAAGTGCAGCACAAGGGTGCTTTACTTTTTCCCTATCTGTTTTCCTAATGTATGATTTTATAGCTATAAATTTCCCTCTGAGAACTGCTTTCACTGCAGCCCATAAGTTCCAGTAAGTTGTGCTTAATATTTGTTGAATTGTAGAAATTGTTGAATTTCTTGTTTAATTTCCTCTGTTACCCATTGGTTGCTGAATAGAGTGTTGTTCAATTTCCATGTATTTATGTTTTTTTTTTTTTCTGATTTCTTTTGTCATTTATTCCCAGTTTCATTTCATTGTGGTCAAATAATATACATGAGATAATTTCTGATATCTTGCATTTACTTAAGCATGACCTGTGGACTAGTATTTGGTCTATTTTAGAAAATGGCCCATGTGAAGCTGAAAAAATTGTGTATTTAGCTGTTTTTGGATGGAACACTTTGTATATGTCCAGCAAATCCATTTGTTCTAAGCTCTTGTTGAATTCTGTTACTCTTTGCTAATTTTTTTTATCTGCTTGACCTGTCTCCTTGGGTGTTAAGGTCTCCTGTTAAGATTGTGGCATTGGATATTAGATTTTTCATGTCCGTTAGGATTTTTCTTATGTAGTTGGGTGTTCCTGTATTTGGTGCATAAATATTTATGAATGTTACTTCTTCCTCTTGAATTTTTCCTAAATCAGTATATAGTGGCCTTCTTTATTTCATGTGATCATTCTTGATTTGAAGTTCAAACTCTCTGAGAACAGGATTGCTACCCCTGCTTTTTTCTGAGGTGCTAGGACATGTAGTATTGCTTTCCATCCTTTGACTTTAAGTGCATGAATTTCTTCATGAGTTAAGTGTTTTTCTTTATATAGCAGGTTGTTGGATTTTGTTTCCTAATCCACTGTGCCAGTGTGTTTCTTTTTATTGGTGAATTGAGTCCATTTACATTAATGGTTATAATTGGGATATATTTATTTAAGATCAACATGTTATTTATCTACTGTTGTTTAGTGTTTTTTCCTTTTTCTCCTGAATTTGATTGTTTGCCATATTTAGTGGGTTCCTTCTGTTCTCGATCTTGGAGTTCTGATCATTTTGGCCCTGCTCCAGAACATCTTTTAGTAGACTATATAGGGTTGGTGTTGTCACAATGAAATTCTTTACTTGTTCTTTGTCATAGAATTATTTCACTTCTCCATCATACTTGAAAGAGTTTGCACTGTATGGTGGTCTGGACTGGAATTTTTTTACAGGACTTCAGCTACTCTGGTCCATGCTCTTCTTGCCTTCATGGTTGTGAAGAGAAGGCAGCTGTTATTCTGATGGGTTTTCCTTTGAATGTGATCTGTTTCTTTTCTCTGGTGGGTTTCGGTATATTGTTCTTGTGTTGCCTTCCTTGGATCTTGACTATTATATTTCTCAGTGTGCTTTTAATTGGGTTGAAGTTATTTTACATCTGTATGCTTTGGTTACCTGAATGCCAGATTGTTTCCTCATTCTTGGGAAGTTTTCTGCTATTACTTCTGCCCATGTTATTTTTATATCATTGCATTGCCTCCTCCTTTCTCATTGATGCCTATTAGTTTTGTGCTGTTCATCATCTTGCAGGAGATGAGCTGTTTTTTCCTGCATCCTAGTTGTTTTCAAGGGATATTTCTTACCTTTTCACTAGCTGTGACTGCATCTTCAGGATCTGGAACTCTATCTTCACATTCACTCAGTGTTTCAAGCTTGCAATTGAGATTTTAAGTTCCTCTCTATCTCTTTGGCTCTGGTTCATGAGATCTATTTCTTTCTTGTATTGTTCATTCAAGGTGTCTGTTGTTTTTGTAATCTCCTCTATTTTTTATCAATGTTGTCTTGAGAAATGTTTATTCTCTTACTTCACAAAGTATTTCTATTCTAATTTCCTCTATATGTTTCTGCATTTGATTCTTTTCTTCAGATGCTATTAATTCAGAGATGTGTTTTTTTTTTTTTTATTTGAGAGGTTATTTCTACACTTGATCTTAGCCAAAAGGCCGAGAAGCGATTGAGAGGTTATTTCTGATCTGAATTCCTCTATACCTTTCTGCAGTTGTCTCTTTCCTTCACAGGCTATCATTTCAGACATTTCAGCTATGTGCTTCCCAATTTATTCTGTGCTAGTGTCCTCTACACTTGTTCTGAGTGTGCTCGAGGCCTGACACATTGTTTTGTTCCTTTTCTTTGTCATTTTATATAGCACTGACCTCTGATCTTTGGTATAGAGCTTTGGTGACATTATAACCTTAGCACTACTGAACTTTGAGTGCAGATCTGCTAAGATTGAGTTCATCCAGTTGTGCCTGGCTTGGGTCTGGCTGCTGTGCTCAGCTCCTTCCTGCTATAGCCCTTAAGATGTTCTGCTCTTTGATTACTTGTGTGTTTCTTTTTCCTAGTCTCTCTGTAGGGAGTTCAGCTGTAGAGTTTCACCGCAAGCCTATATGCCAGGTCTGGGCTGGGTCTGGAGGGGTCCAGGATTCTCAGGGAAGTGCGGGAGTCTACCCTCACACACTGACCCACCTGAGCTTGGAATGTATGGGAGGGGTGGAGGGTTCCTGAGAGAGTGTGGTCAGAAGGGTTGGGGGAAAGCGGTGGAAGTTCTCACTCATCGGATTGGCCTGGGCTTGATCCAGGGAGATCCAACCAGCGCAGGGGAGCAAAGTGCTCTCCACACACTGGCCAGGCCTGAGTTTGGGCCCAATGGGGAGTGTGGAGGGTTCCCAAGAGAGCACAGCGGGCAGGTCCTGAGAATGCAGCAGAAGGTCTCACTCTCCATTTGTCTATTTTTACCTTCTTGACGTCTGTTTTGAGTTAATAACCAAAATAATCATCATCCGGACCAATGTCTTGGAACTCTCTGTGTTGTATTTTCTTCTAGGAGTTTTAAAGTTTCTGATCTTCCACTTAAGTTTTTAATCTATTTTGACTTGATTTGTTGTGAGATGGGAGAAAATATATAATGTGCTCACTTACATGCTGCCCATGTTTGTTGCGCTGTTTCGCTTCCTACAGGCAGTTACTTTCACCAGGTTTGGTTTTTTCCTTTCAGCTTGAAGAACTAACCATTTTCTATGGAACAGTATATTTGACAGAAATGCTCTCAGTATTTGTAAATCATTTTTTTTCTGCTTCTTTTTTTTTTCCTGTTGACATTCCTTACCACAGCGTAGAAATCTTTCCCTTCTGGTCCTTTATTCCTGAAATTGGTCTCATGAGAAGTTCTTTATAGCTTATATTCATGTGCACTATCAGTTAATGTGCCAATTTTCTCTGGATGTTTGTAAGATACTATTTCTGTTTATATTTAGTTGTTTTAGCAGTTTTACTATTACACTGTAACCATAATACTGTTTATGTTTATGTTGGTTTGGCCTATGATTTTAGTTAAATTTTGTGTACGACATGATGTTTTCGGTATATGGATGTCCAATCATTCAAAACCTTTTATTGAGAAATTATCCTTTTCAGTAAATTATTTCCTTTTCAATAATAAATTTCTAATGCTATAATGTAACTTGTCCACATAATCTTATGGAACCACTGTGATATCTATGGTCCTTGGTGACAAAAATAGTTTACTATGATTCAAGACTTAATTTAACAATTTAAAAGATTATTTAATATTTTTTCTATGTACAAATTTTGCACATATCTTGCAAAAATCATTTCTAAGCATCTCAAATTTTTATGTTATGGAAATAATGCTGATTTCTTTTAAATATCAATTTTTGATTTTTTGTAGATGATACAAGAATGTTGGAATACAGATCCCAAATCTTTGTCTTTCGCTAATTTCCTTTTTTAGCTCTGGAAAAATAAGTTAAATTCCTTTGGATTTCATAAAAAATATAACCACGTTGTCTGTGAATATTCAGTGTTTTAATTTTTATCCTAGTTCTTTTTGCTTATGTATCATTCCTACTACACTAATAGAAATTTCAGTGCAGTATTGGACAGGTATGCCAAGAAAGAACGTCCACGTATTGTTCCTAACGCAAGAGGGAAATAATCTAGTTTTTCCTTATAAATAAGATTGTTAATAGTGTTTCTGTACAACGCTTTTATCAAACTGAAAGAATATTTTTACAGTAATTATCTGCAGACACATTTTTAATATGAAATTATGGATGTTGGCAAATGTTGTCTCTGCATTCATTGACTGGTCATGCATCTTTTTCTTTTTAATATGGCTGATATAGTAAATTGCACTGAATTCAGGTATTAAGCTAAATTTTATTCTTGAAATTGGTCTCATTGTATATTAGTGGACTCATTTTTAGATAGTTTTATTAAAATGTTTGTGCCTATGTTCATTGGGAATACTGGTTTGTAATTTCTTTTACTTTTAATATCTTTGCTTTTGGTATCAAGGTACAGGTGGAATGTGTTTGAGACCAAAAGTGTTTCATGATCTTGAAATATTTTCTCATATTGTACTATAATCGCAGATAGATAGATGGATACATAAGGGATGAGATCAGAGGTTAAACATGAAATTCAAAGGCCAGCCAAATAGCTCAATAGACTAAAGCAAGCAGGTACAGGGGCCAGGGATTCAATCCTCAGGCCTGTTATGCTGGCCCCTCCCCCAGAGCACACTGAGATGGCAATTGAGACTGGGTGTGTGGCACATGCCTATAATCCCAGCTCTTGAGAGGCTGTAACAGGCGGATCACTATGAGTACAATCTACTAGTGAGACCCTGTAGGCCCTTCCCTAAAGTACAAAAAAAAGAAAGAAAAAATTTCATATATGCTTCAGATATACTTTATATGAATGGCCTGTAGGTAATTTCATGCAATATTTTAAGTTATTTTGTACATAAAACAAAGTTTATATGCATTAGAGTCTCAGGAAGCCAGGGGGCGCAGTGTTGGCCTCTTTGGTTGGCCTCATCACCATTCTTGACTGAATTTGTGCGCTACTGGTGATGAGCTGCTTTCTGATCACTCATATAGAAGTACCTAACAGTAAAAAAGAGGACATGAAAGCGACACAGTGAAAAACATGTTCAAAGTAGCTTCATACAGAGCATCTGATCAGCGGTTTCACAACAGCCGCAGTGAATAATAATGGCTGTCTGTTTCTACTATGATGCTATATGTTAATGAAAAGGTTATTGTACTTTGTGTTTTATTTTTATTGGTGAGAAGATACTTCAGAAGCTGTTAAAAGTCTAGGAAATAATAGGCTGGGTAGAGATGGAAAACATTTTGGTCGATGGCCTTTTAAAATGTTTCCAGAGTTATCTGCCTCATTAATAACAGTTTTTGCTTTAGAAATTTCTCTTTGATTTTATAAATTCCATGATTACTTCTTTAATTACGAACTTGTACTATTACAGTCCTTATGTAAGCATGTCACACGTTCCTACCATGTCATATGTGGGTTTTTTCCCCTGCAGTGTTAGCAATATTCTTTTTATTGTTGCTGTAATTATAATCATCTTGATGCAGAACCATTTTAGTCATCTCATCGTTGCTTATGAATGAACAACTGGAGCCTCATTATCAATGCTAAAATCTTCTTTAATATCCACCTCTTCTAATTGGCTCTGAAGATGCATTTTTGTATGCGTAAAAAAAGAAGACTTAGTTTTTTTTGTCCATTTGACAAAATCTTTAAGTCATTGGCTGTTCATTATAATTATTGAACAGAGTTGCAGGCCAGAAGTTGTGCGAGGCATGGACAGTTATACCCTTAGTTACTGTGTCCAAAGCATTGGCAAAAGCATGTGTAGCACCCTTCATACTAAATTACTTTGACACACACACACACACACACACACACACACACACACACACACACACACTTCTTTACTACAGATAGCTTGTTGACCAAAAACATTCTTTATATTTACTCTATATTTTATAAATATATGGATATTGTGGACACATTGAATTAATGAATGTAAGTACCTGGCCTAAATATTATTTTCATGAGAATTTCAATTAGAAAATGTCTTGTGAAAGAGTAACATAATTTTTCACCTTTATCCAGTGCAGTTTTCCCACAGTGACTATGAATCACGGATATAAAATGTTTGTGAAATCCAATGAGAAAGGATGTCTCTTGTGATCAATGTGTTTTTGTTAGCGTGATACCTGGGGTAAGAAATGTAACCCTTTTAAAATGGTTAGTATGCAGGTTTCCCCTGTCACAGCAAGCTATACTTATGCATGCCTGCTGCAGTAGCAATCCCAGCCACTGTTCTGTCTTTGGCATCCTTAGCTCCTCCAGGATCCATTTCATAGTCTATAGTGTCTTCTGGGGATGTATAACAAAAACACTGATGTTTTACAAGCATTTTCACTTGGAGCACTAGAGTTTCCTCAGAGATAACCTTGGCAACCTCACAAATGCATTTCTCTGCTACTTCATAATCACATCATTTGTAACCAACACAAATATTTATAAAGTAAATTCTATCTGTCTTGTTTTATATTTCTGGAATAACCTATCAATTACTTACAATTTCCTTCATTATTTAGTTGACTATGATAATTCTCTGCTTGTTTCAGAATATACCATTCAGTAGAATGTCTTCATGGTTATGCTGGTGAATCCACTCTTTTAATTTGGAACTGAGATCTTTCTTTTCAGATTTCTGCAGTGTTTTCCTAGTTTTCATTGACTTTGGATTGGCACTTTCCACGCAGAACTTCAACAGTAAATGCCTCTGCTTCTTCAAGCCACTTAGAATGATCATTCTAACACCATGTTCTCCCATGAGACATCTCACTTTTACACCACTGTCCAGGTTCTCCTACAACTTAGCTTTCTATGCTAAAGATAAAAATAAATGTTTCTTTTTTTTAGAAAAAAATTACTTACACTAGATATATTTACAAGTTTTCCTGATGTTTTCAACAAAGTTTTGCACCAAAGAATAGAGAATTATGGGGAAAAAAACCTAATGAATGCCCCTTGGACATGGACAGATGCAGAGAAGACACACTAGGGTCAAAGAGGCACGGTAAGGTCTTTTTTCTTAGGAACATGAAATAAGTCATTTTTGTCTGAATACATTTTGCCTGCAGCTTTGACAAGAGTTCAGGTGTATAATTTTCTATTTGTGGCATCAAGACTCACCAATTTTCAGATTTTTGATTATTTAAAATGTCAGATATTTGTACTAGAGATACTCAACCTATAATTCTAACTTCATTTTAACCTCAATTAAAAATAATTACTACGCTTTAATTTTCTGGAGGATTCTTTGCACAATTGGCACTATTTCTGGCACTGTTTCTATACAGAATTCACTAAAAACACCAACTGACGGTGCAGTTCTGAGCACTTGTGTTAGTCAGCTTTAGCATGACAGGACACAATATCTGACACCCACAATTTCAAGAAGGAGAGGTTTATTTTGGTTCACGGTTTTCAGAGGATTCTGTCCATGTTTGATTGTTCCAAGGCAGAACCACAAGGTTCAGAGAATGGCGGAGGAAAATGGTTCACTCTGCGCCAGCCAGGAATCACAGTGCGAAAATGAAGGAGCAGAGCCAAGAATATCCCCTTCCCTGTCGCAGTCTAGCTCCCTGAATATGGGGCTTCAGGGAGCATCTTCGATCCCTACCCATAGCATTCTTCTGTGGCCCCACAGGCTGACGACCACTGTTGAGCGGCTGCTGCTTGTCCCAATGCACAGCGGGAGCCTTGCTGTGGCCTACTCTGCACCCACCCGCCATCGCAAGAGTCTTATGATGTTTCAGCCTCCATGACCATCATCAGATCCTCCGAGCTACAACTTGTTGCCTCTCCATCGAGGTTCAGCAGGAGCTGTGATGAGCCTACTTTTGCGGGAGCCTTGCTTGCCTGCACACCACCCCCCTACCATCACTGCAGAGGCAGGGTGAACACTGAGAGCCTTAAAAATTTCAAAAAGAAGACACAAAAGGCAATCTCAGAATTCTAACTCACCCAAAATAAGTCCAGGAGACAAAGTCATACTCAAACTTGGAAGTCACACAACTGAAATTTCTGAAATTATAGTAACCGAAGTGAGCAAATCCATCAGGCTATGGAGGAAATCAAATGAGAAATAATCACTCGGGTGAAAAGGGAAATGACAGCAATCGTGAAAGAACTGTTCAGTACATCTAAAGAAGACATAGGTAAAAATGGAGGATAGTAGGAACATGATAGAAACATTAAATGTGCAATACAGGAAAAAGCTAGAATGCGTGAAAAAGATTCAAAGAGATATCCAGGACATTAAAAATGTCACTGAAATCTGGCAAAACTGCTGGAACAAAACTGAAGATAGAATTTTGTTCAAATGAAACTAGCTGTTTCATTGCAGCCAGTGAACATGAAAGGAAAGATCTCTTCAAAATAATAAGGAACTAGGAAATAACAATGCAGCATCAGCAAGATGATACAAAGACTAATAAGCATAAACGAAACAGCTGGAGTCAACACAAATGAGATTTTTTTAAAAAAACTATCAACAACTTCTTTGGATAACCCACTACTATTGTGGACTGCTGGACTATGTTGGATTGTTTTGCTGAATTCAAGCACCTATAATAGTTGAACCACAACAGAATACTCATCTCTGACAGGACTAAACAAAAAGAAAGGGGATACAAAGGAAGAACCATTCTGTGTTTGTATAAGTGGTATAGTTAGAATAAATATGCAGTACTTTTGCATAATTCTGTGAGAAGAAAGATTTGCACTAATAGTGTTTGGACGGGATATTCTGTCTGGTTCTTGTACTATGGATAACCACTATGTAGAAGTAGTAGCAGAAAATTTCTCAAGCATGGGAAAAGAATCTAACATGCACTTAAGTGAGGCATATAGAACTCCAGTTATCCATAACCAAAATAAATTTTCATACAGATGCATAATAATAAAGAACCCAGATACTGAGCAAAATAACAGAATATTAAAACCTGTTAGAGAAAAGAAACAGATCACCTGTAAGGTAAAGGCCATCAAATCATGCCAGAATTCTTAACACTGACTATAAAATGAAGAGTATTTTGGAGTGAGATATTTCAGGTCTTGAAAGAAAACAACTTTAGCTGAGATTGAAGTACCTTGCAAACTTATCTATCAAATTTAATGGACAGATAAGACTTCCATGACAAAGAATAGCTGAGGAACTTCTTGACTACTAAACCAATAGTGCTACAAATAGTACTGAAAGATATTCTAGAAAGAGAAAAATGATCAAAATTTCAAGAACAATTGAAAAGAACCATTAAGTGCAGCAAGCAATTATGAATTCCTTTTTTTTTTTTTTTTTCTGGAACCAGGGATTGAACTCAGGACCTTGCACTTGCCAGGGAAGCACTTATTATACTGAGCCATCTCCCCAGCCCCCTCATCAAG
Organism: Ctenomys sociabilis; assembly: GCA_004027165.1. Classification (NCBI taxonomy): domain Eukaryota; kingdom Metazoa; phylum Chordata; class Mammalia; order Rodentia; family Ctenomyidae; genus Ctenomys; species Ctenomys sociabilis. Next base: position 25,776 of record PVKA01025768.1, read on the forward strand.
CAATTAAATAGAGAGAAAAACTAAGGGCTCTACAGTAGGAAAACAACATGACAAGATAATCCAATATATATCAATTATAACTGGCAGTGTCATTGGCCTCAATTTGCTGTTCAAAGAGAAGCAAACTGGCACAGTGGATCAAGAACAAAATCTAACAATATGTTGTATACAAGAAACATTTAACTCAAAAAGAAATTCGAAGACTGAAAGTAAAAGGAAAGAAACCAATAATTCATGTGAGAAGACCAGAAAAAGCTAGGACAGCTATTCTCATTGCTGACAATGTCAGCTTCAAACCAAGTGTAACTAAAAGATATAAAGAAGGTCTTTTTCTAGAAGCTTGAGGTGCAGCATATGATTGTTTCTTTGCACTCATTCTGTTTTCCTGGTGAGATTTTTTATCTCTATAAATTTTCCTTTTTAAAATTTTTTTTACATAGACTTGCTATGCAGCTCAGAATTATAGTGATCCTGCTCTCTCAGCCTCCTAAGTGCCAGGGTTACAGATGGCCCACCATACCTAGTTTTGGGGCCAGCATGGCATGACCAGAGTATCAGGACTCGCATGACATGCAATAACAGGGATTGAACTCATGTATGTCAGATTCTTTTCCCATGCTTGGGAATTTTCTGCTACTATGTCTGTGCAGTTTTTTTAAATGTCATTTGTATTGAGTCCAGATGTTTTACATAGTTGTTAAGGGAAAACTGCAAGAGGAAGAGATAACAATTATAATTATATGTGCACCCAATGTAGGATCCCCCAGCTATATATGCAAGTTTTAGCAGACATGAAAAATCAAATGAACAACAACACAATTGTAATGGAGGACTTTAACACACCATTGACATGAAGAAGTAGATCAACTAAGAAAAAAATCATCAAAGAAGTAACAACTAAATCAAACTTGTGGGTCCGCCAAATAGCTCAGTGGCTTAAAGCATCTGCTTAGGCACATGCAGGGTCTGGGAGTTTGATCCCCTCCTCTGCTGTGCGGCCCCTCCCCTGGGGCCACGCTGAGGTGGTGACTGAGACTGGGCATGGTGGTGCATGTCTGCAATCCAAGCACTTAGGAGGCTATAGAAAGGAGGATCACTGCGAGTCTAATCTATGAAGTGAGTGTAGGTCCTGTTCTAAAAATGCAAAAGCAAAACAAAGAAAAACTAAATCAAACTTGTGAAGAAGTGTATGTAGTAGACCTTTAGAGTATTCTACCCATAGCATCAGAATACACATTCTTCTCAACTACACATGGGACTTTCTCCAAAGTGGACCATACACTAGCACATAGAGAATGCTTAAGTATATGCAAAGGAATTGAAAGTATCCTATGCATATTATCTGACAATAATGAAATGAAACTGTAAATTATTGACAAAAGAAACATCAGAAACACATGGAAACTAAGTAACACATCCTGAACAACCAGTGGGTCACAAATGAAATTAAAAAAAGATTTACAATCAAATGAAAATGCAGATACAACTTACCAGAACTGTGAGAAGCAATGATTGCTGCTTCAAGAGGAATATTTAGTGCTGGGGAGATAGCTTCGCAGTGTAAGTGCCTGCCTGGCAAACTCAGACCCAAGTTCAGTCTCCAGTACCACACACTATATGGGCCCCAGAGTGCTAGGTGCACCATACTGGCCCCAAAACTGGGTGTAGTGGGTCATGCCTATAATATCAGCCTTGGGAGGTTGAAACAAGAGGATCACTACAAGTCCAAACTGCATAGCAAGACCCCGTATCAAAAAAAAAAAATTAAATAGGAAAATTTATAGCAGTAAGTTCAAACATCAAGAAAACAGAATGAGCCCAAAGAAATAATCTTATGGTGCACCTCAAGCGTCTAGAAAAAAAGAGTAAGTCAAATCCAAAACCCAAAGAAGGGAAGAAATTGTAAAGATCAGAGGAGAAACAAATTCAAGGGAGTTGAAGAAAACAGTACACAGAATTAAAGAATTGAAGAGTTGTATCCTGAAGGAATAAATAAAATTGCTAAACACTTAACCAACCTTATCAAAAAAGGAAAGAAAAAATTAAAATTCGTGCAATTAGGAATGAAAAGAGTGAAATTACTACAGCCCCTATAGAAATTCAGAAGACCATCAATGGCTATTTCCAATCTTTTCTCTCACGGGATGGAAAGGAGAAAATGTAAAGATTCCTAGATACATACAAACTACCAATTCTAAATCAAGAAGATATAAAAATTCTGAATAACCCAACATCAGTCATGAAATTACAAGTGTAATAAAAAATATCTACCAACAAACAAAAGTGCAAAGCTAAATTCAACAAGAAATCTAGAGAAAGAAAGCCAACTCTGCTCAAACTTTTTAATGAAATTTAAAAGGAAGAATACTCCCAAGCTCATTCCTGGAGGCAAATATTACTTAGATCTCAAATCGGAGAAAGACCCAACCAAAAAAAGAGTAACAGGTCAATCTCCCAAATGAGCATTCAAGCAAAAATCCTCAATGAAATGCTAGTAAAGAGAAAGCAGAAAATGATCAAGAAGATTACACATGATGACCACATGGGATTCAACCCAGGCATGCAGGAATAGTTCAGTATACAAAATCTACAAATATAATACATCAAAGATTAAAAACCTTATAATCATGTCAATAGGTACAGAAAAAGCTTTTTAAAATTTTTTATTTATTTATTTTGTATTGAGAAACAAATATCAATGAGGTAGTTTCAAACATGATTAATAGGACAGTTTTAATAATTAATACATTGCACATTATTATCTTCTTAGTGGTTATCAATAGTACAAGAAGCAAAAAGATACCCTGTCCAAACACTATTAGTACAAACAGAAAAAGCTTTTGACAAAGTCCAACATTCATTCATGATAAAAATCCTACAGAAAATTGGAATAGTCTTTACCTCAACCTGATAAAGCCATCTATGATAAACCAACAACCAATATCATACTAAATGAACAATGAACAATAATTGAAAGCCTTCACTTTAAAGTCAGGAACAAGACAAGTATGCCCTCTGTCATCACTCCTATTCAATACAGTCCTGCAAATATTAGTCAGAGCAATTAGGCAAGAGAGGAAAATAAAAGAAATAAGAATTGGAAAGAAAAAAGTGAAATTATCATTATTTGCAGATGGTATGATGTTGTATATAGAAGACTCCAAAATCCCTGTGAAGAGACTTTAGGTTTAAAAACCACATATAATAGCATACCAAGTTACAAAGTCACATAGAGGAAAGAGATTGAGGTTCTATAGTGTGCCTGGGGAGAGTCACATGAAGAGAAAACTTTCTCTCAAGCTCTCACAGAGAGCAAACTGGTCGAGCATTGGCCGTGATTCATCCACATGGATGACACAGACAAAGGACCTACAGAATAATGTACAGGTTTACAAGATAAACCCTGAGAGGACTTCACTGACCACATAAGAAATATAAAGTTCATGTGTTGGTATATAAGTCTTGATCTATCTAGGTCTTAACCATCCAGCAGAAAAGTATAAAAATGAAGTATACATCATGGGGCCATAATATTAAGCTGAGCTGTAAATGGCTATGGTCGACAACTTCTTTGAATAACTCACTATTGTTGTAGAATGCTGGACTGTGTTGGATTGTGGTGTCGAGTTCAAACACCTAAGTTAGTTGAATGACAATGGAGTGCCCACCTTTGACAGGTGTAGACAAAGGTGTTCCACATGCAGAAGGCTAAAGTTGGACCCAGACTATCCAATTGGACCCATGTACAAAATCAGATTCAAAATGGATTAAGTATTTAAATATTAAAACTGAAATACTAAGTCTTCTGGAGGAGAACGTGTGTATAAATCTTAAAGATGCAGGTAGAAAGCTCATGAACAAAAACCAAACTTCATGGGAAAAACTTCAAATAATTAACAATTGAGATCTCATTTTTTGAAAAGTTTCTACACACAAAAGAAACAAACCACCAACGGAGTAAAAGGAAGAACCAACAACTGAGAGAAAAAAATATAGCTGATTGTCCCTTATACAAAGATTTTTATCTAGAACATACAAAGAATTAAAAAAAAAGTCAGGCCTCCAAAGTTCAAAGACTCAAACCAAAATTGGGCATCTGATATAAATATACATTTTATAAATGAAATATAAATGACAAATAAATATATGAAAAAGTGTTCACTACCACTGGGCATTGAAGAGATGCAAATTAATACTACACTGAGATTCCATCTCATCCCAGGAAGAATGGCTATCATAAAGAGTCAATCAATAAAAAGTTCTGGAGAGGCTGTGGAGATCCAGAATCCTTCTCCACTGCTGGTGGGAAGGCGGGATGGTACATCCATTGTGGAAATCACTACAGAGACTCCTTAAAAGCTAGGACTCAATCCTGGGTTCAATCCCTGCACTGTATGCCCCAGCAACCCTGCCCCCAGGTATGCTGAACCAGCAATAGAGTCTGGGCATGCTGGCACATTCCTGTGATTGCAGCACGAGGGAAGCAGAAAACAGGAGGATCACTATGAGTCCAAACCTCACAGTGAGACACACACACACACACACACACACACACAAGCTAGGATTGGAGGTCCCACTTAAGCCAGTTATTCCTTCTTATTTTGTGTGTGTGTGTGTGTTTCAAAAGAACTGAAAATATCATACCACAGTGGTACTCATGTTTATAGCAACACAATTTATCATAGCTAAATTTTGGGAACAACCCAAATGCCCATCAACTGCAGAATGGATAAAACAGATGTGCTATTTTTACACAATGAAGTATTATTCAGGTATAAAAAACAATTTTGGGGCATTTATGGATAAATGAATGCAGCTGGAGACTATATTGGTAAGTGAAATAAATCATATGCACATGTACAAACATCAAATTATCTTGCTAATGTGAGAACCTGAAAGAGTAAATAAAATCTGAAAGATATAATAGATCCTATGAAAGGGAAAGAATTTGTTCAGTGGGAAGGAAAACTGGGATGAGGAAAAGGATAAAAGAATGAAGGAGAAAAGTTATATTTATGTATGGATGCAGGTTATTTTGAATAATTGTAGTGCTGATTTCTGCTGGTCTGTTAAAAGGATCAATTAATGCTTAATTTTTTTTAATTTTGATTTTTTATTTAAAAAATTTCTTATAATGTATTTTGACCATGTTTTTCAGGATTATATCTGGTAACCTAAACAGCTAATTTAAAGATAACATTATGCCATAAAAGAATGATTGTCTCACTCCAGTTACTTTTTAAAATGAAATTTTGTATCATTACTAATGGTTTTTATTTACCATTTTGAATTCTTTAAATCTTTTTAAAAAATTAAATACTTCTAACATACTGTGGTGAGTATTTTATTTAGAGAGCATTTGGATACAGAAAGACATCAGACCAAATAAAAGCAAAACCCAACAGAAAAAACACTAGATCTTGAAATATCCAGGTGCTACATTCAGAGCCAGTTGTTCAAAATATAATCTAAACTCTAACATAATGTAGAACAAACTCTAAAAGACATGGATGCTCCACTCCTCTAATGCTCTAGAACGGCTGGTCCCAGCCCGCATGCTCTCTCTCAGGCTGGCACTGCGGGCTGCAGATGTCCCACATCTCTGGCATCTCCATTGTCTTGGAGTCTATACTGTACTTGACTCTCACAATGTCATGTGGTGCTGACTCACGGTTTACTTTGGTTTCTCAGTAGAAGCCTCCATGGCCCCACAACTCTTGCCTTGTGCAAACCTGCAAACAAAGCAGTTGTGGGTAATTCAGAGATTCACCACTACCTCAGGAAGAAGCTTAGTCCCCTTGGCCTAAGGCTTTTTAGCCACCAAATGCTTCAGTAGCTAAACTTGGGGAAGCACTTTCCCAGGCAACACTAAAAGAGAAATACTGCCTGGAACTCTTGTTTCTGAAACAAAAATCCTTCCAAGAAGCTTACTCTTTTACATTCTTGAACCTATCATGGAGGGTATGGCCAACTCCTGGGATGCCTTCCGGTGGTCTTTCCTGTTGTCTTGATGTAAAGTATGTGACTTCTTCTTATTGTCAATCTTTTCAGCAACCATACTTTCTTATCTCTCAGCTTTCTGAAGTTTGTATTGAAACAGCAAACTTTTCAAATAATTCATGTGCTTTTTCTCCTGTAGAGAAAAATGTGGTCAGTCATAGCCACACCACAGCGTGTCAAGTTGCCTTGAAATTAACTTCCTCTGCCAAATTAATTAGCTCACCACCCTTAATCTTACTCTCCTACATTTTTTTTAAATCAAAATGAAACATGCGGTTGCCATTATGGCTGCTACTCCTCCCTTTGCTTTTTTGCTCTTTGCCACAACCTAGTAGGCACAAGGTCACGATAATGTCATTGTTGTAATGACATGGCAGCAAGGAGGAAAAAAAACAGTATCAGTCACTTATACTTCCATGAGAATGTGTTATGTTATGAAGGAATTATATGTTTCACAAAGTAACAATGGTGTGCAGTAATACAGAACAGATTGATAGTATCAACAACATTTCAAACCATGGAAGTTGTTCTCTGCCATGAGCCATTCTGCCTTGGAGTCAGCTGATTATGGACTGAAACCTCCAGTAACTGTGAGTGGTCCCTGGGAGAAAACAGCCAGAGGATTGAGAAAACAAAGACAAGAGAAAAGCAGTTCCCAGCACCTAAAGCCCACAACAATCTCTGTGAAGATCTGTTTCACAAATCTGCCCTGGGAAGGCCCAAAGGTCAGCAGTGGAAACTAAAAAGTCTGGGCCAGTGGGACAAAGGATCCATGGAACCAGGAAGAGATGT
>PVKA01025769.1:0-32572 GCA_004027165.1 Ctenomys sociabilis
ATCATGATGTGTGTGTATAGACAGTACAGTTGGGATAGATAACGCTGTGCTTCTACATAATTCTATGATAGGCAAGATCTGCACTAATGGTGGTTGGACAGGATATTATGTCGGCTTTTAGTGCTATGGTCATCCACTAGGTAAATAATTATTGAATTTTTGATATAATTTCAGCTATAAAAAAACCTGTAAATATAATGTCATGTATGCACCTTGTACAATACCAAAACGTTATGAAAACAGTTTGCTATGTATTTATTCATCGACTCTGTATGGTTAAGGTGTTTTGAAACTGTCTGATTGACATTTGTATTTTAATAAAATAAAAATAAATGGAAAAAAAAACTAGCATGTGGCCCTAAAGGAGAGTTTATGTTCTGGATAGGTGAAAAATCACCATAGAGAGCACGGATTCAATAATGTAAATAAAGAGAGGACAGGTAAAGGATGAGGAAGGTTTCTCTTAAATAATCTGTGACAGTACAAAAGCATAATAGCCACTCTAGACACCGAACAGACCACTAACTGTAATCCAGCTAACTTCATCTCTGGGACTTCACACTTCACACCCTTTTCAGCCCAGAGAAGGAGCCAGAAAACAAGGCCAGCAAGTGATGACTGAGATACTTTGGGGTTGCATCTCCTGCTACGGGCCAGTCCAACAATTGATTATTGAAAGTTGACATTGTCATCATTCACCAGAGGTGATTTTATTAACTTAATGTGGGCACAAAATGTTCAGAAGGTAGTTTTAATCTGAATTAAATTCACCTAGACCCCTCCAATACATTTAAAAGGGTAAGAATAAAATTAATTGTCTTTTCACTACATTTCATTTGCCAACTTCATAGTTTACATGTTGCCCAGTCCTGAGCTCTTTTAGAAACCAAAAATCTTCTCTCTCATAATGCCTGCTTATCCAGATAATTTGATATGATGATGTTTAGTAGAAAATTGGGTTGGCAAATTGCTAGTTCTACTTACTTAAAAAAGTGCCTGACTCGTTGGCAATAATCATTAACAATCTCAGCAGACAGAAACTCTCATGACGAATTCTCAAACACAAATTCAGCCTTATTCTCTCTCTCTGGGGCTTAGAGTGAAATATAAAAGTGAAAGGCATGAAGTTACTTCAGTGGGTGGAGCAGTGTGTTGTTCTGAGGTCAATTCTCATCTGCTGGTGAGTCCTAAAGCCTTGAGGGAGGAGTCGGCTGATTTCTCCAAGGGTGTTCCAAGGAAGAAAGGTAGAAGTGAGAGACAGCAGGTGGAAAGAGTCTGACAGCAGCATCTCAGTAGCATAAGGAGAATGGATATAAAGGACTTAGGGTTTTTCTTCTGGGACAAAAGAAATACCCTGTAATTCTTTAGATCACTTACAAGCTTGAGTGGCTAAAGCTTCTACGATACATTAATATTGTTTTGAATTTAGGGAGGGAAGCAGGTCCTAGGATTTAGCAAAGGTATCAACATCCTTGACTCAGACTAGCAGGAGAGATATACATGATCTAGCTTTGGTCTTTTTTTTTTTTTTTTTTTTTTTTTTTTTTTTTTTTTTTTTTTTTTTTTTTTTTTTTTTTTTTTTTTTTTTTTTGTATTTTAGTAAGAATCTACAGGGTCTCCTGAGATAGATTGGACTCATAGTGATCCTCCTGTTTACAGCCTCCCAAAGAGCTGAGATTACAGGTGCGTGCCATCATGCCCAGTCTCCATTGCCATCTCAGGATGCCCCAGGGCTATGACTGGCACAGCAGGCTGGGCACTGAGTCTGCCTAAGCAGGTACTTTAATCTGCTGAGTTATTTGGCTAGTCCCTAGCTTTGGTCTTTTTTTTTTTTTTTTTTTTTTTTTTTTTGCAGAACCAGGGATTGAACTCAGGCCCTTGCGCTTGCCAGGGAAGCACTTATTCCACTGAGTCATCTCCCTGGCCCCAGCTTTGGTCTTCTTTTACAAATTCTGCAACAAAAATATGCCAAAGTCCCTGGGAGATTAAAAAAAATAGATATGATTACCTAGTCCTGACTTCATGTGAACAACAGATAGCAAACCATGTGCATGGCATAAACTAAACACTGTGATCTCCAGACAAAGCTTTCTACTGCATGTAAAACATGTACTTTACTTTCTGTTCCTTTCTTTAGCTTGAAAACCTCTCTTACATATTGCTTAATGGGACATTAAAAAGTAAAAGACAATGAAATATTATCAGTCCTATAAAGAATCTTGGAAAATGTCATTAAGAGTCATAAGGAAGACACAGCCATTAAAAAAGTAGATTTGCCAGGTTCACAGTTCCAAAGCCAGGGTAAAACCTAACACTTGTCAATCCTACCCCAGGGCTTTACCCTTAAACCACACTCTCTCCTATATGGTTTCAATACAGAAAAGCTTTGGATTCCTGGAAGAGCATAAATTGAATCCAGTCTTGGTCTATGTCTTTCTGCATCACTTTTGTGATGCAGAAAGGCTTCTGCCTTGAGTGACTCCCTAAGCAATGTCGTTGTCCAGAGACCCCTGAGAAATCTCCATCTGGGAAATCCACACTTCTATTTTTCCTTTCTGCCTTCTTTCCAATGCCTTAATGATGCTTGGAGGAACTATGCAAGTAAGGAACATGTCTACCGATATTTATGTAAAGTTTGGTTTTGACACCTAGTTACCATGAGCTATAGGGCAAGCTAGTCTCTGAGTCAGTTTCTGCCTCTGTCAAGGAAGCACTCTCTTTCCTTCTCTATATTCCTTTGTTCACAACCATTCCAACAACCTACAGTGTTAGTGGCACCAAAATATGGGGAGTGTGATCCTAAGACCAGCATCCTGTTTTTCAAAACTGCTTATGTCCCTGGACTCAGAATGAATTTGATTATAGCCTACACAGAATCCTCCCAGAGACTTCCTTCACTCCTCTCCTGTTCCCTTCCTGTTAGCCCTGTTGTCTTGTGTTTAGTGATTACTGTCTGGATGACTTTATAAGGAATTGTGGGGTATTGGGAGAAGCAAGAGGCAAGTCAGGTTGACCAATTTTATATCATAAATAATCATAATTCTAGAAGAATGAAGTCTATAGAGACAGAGCTATAGGACCAGAAGACTTAAAATCAGTGTAAATACAGAAGGAGTGGTCACCACTGCCTTGCAGGGAACAAGATGCATGACTTTGATCTTGCCTAGGAAATACCAGAAATACTTCTTAAAGTGGACAACAGCACAATGCATATGATTCCCATCGTTTCTCGGCACTTTAGATACCCAGGGCTCCTGGAATCCCTTCCTTATCCAGTCCTTTCAGAAAGGCTTTTGCATGATAGTCTGATATTGCTTCATGAGAGCACAGGGAGGAAGGAGAAAGGGAAGACAGTTGTACTTAGTTCTATTATGTATTTTTTGTATGCATGTCTTTCCAAAGTAAGGGCACTATATGCCTGAAATACCTCTTTCCAAGGAAAACTCTTCTAGCTCTCTCTGTCAGTACCTCCCATGAGGCAAGGAACATGAGAACATTTCAAAGATTTCTGCTGGTTTATTAAAAGGAGAGGTTAATGATTAAAATATTTTTTCTTTTAAATTTCTTATAACTTTCATTTTTTCTGTTTCACAACCAACTTTGCTGGTTTATACTAGATAACCTAAACAACTAATTTGAAAATAACATCATGCAATACAGAAATCTTCATTCTTCTGGAATTATAATTTCAGAAATTGTTGAATTTGTATTACTTGGTTGAATGAAATTTTGTATTGTTCCTAATGCTTTTTGTTTACTGTTGTATTGTTTTTATTTCTATTTAATTCTTTGTTCATTTATTTATTTATTACAGAGTCTAGCTATGCAGCAGGCATGGCACACCTTGCATTCTGGGGCTGGCACAGCATGCAGTACTAGGGATCAAACCCAGGTACTTACACTTACCAGGCAGGCCTCAGACCACAGAGATATCTCCCCAGCCCATTATTTCATTATTTTGTATTCCTTATATAGGAGTTTGATCCTTGGCACTACATGCCATGCTGGCCTTGCCTCCTGGCACAATGAACTGGCAACTGAGCCCAGGTTTTATATATATATATATATATATATATATATATATATATATATATATATATATATGACAGGAGAATAAGCAAGTTGGACACTGAGAGAAATGATTATAAGAATTCAGTAACACATGAGTGTCATGAGTAGCAAAACCATAATTAAATAAAATACATGGAAGTTATTAGAATAAGTGGATCAATGTAGTGTGCAAGCTGCAAACATGCAGGTGGAAGTGTTTATAAGTGTACACTGAAAATGATTACCTATAGGAGCTCGGCAGACATTCTGTAGATGGACAGGATGAGCTTGACAACATATGCGCATGTAACAAGTGAAGTCAAGAAGATGTGTGTGAGTACATGGGCCCAATAATAAATGATGCTTGAGAGAAAGAATACGTGTGAGAGAGTGGGTTTGTAGAGGACAAAATGAAACCTAGTATAATGCTGATTTGAAGGAACATGACTGTGTTTCTCAGTAATGCCATTTCAGACTGGTGAGCTAGCCCAGCGAACTAAGTGCCTACATAGGCAAGCACAGGGACCAGAGTTTGATCCTTGGCACTACATGCCATGCTGGCCTTGCCTCCTGGCACAATGAACTGGCAACTGAGCCCAGGTGTGGTGGTGCACACCTGTTTCAGTGCTGGAAAGGCTGAAAACAGCAGGATCAATATGAGTATGAGTTGTATAGTGAGGCCCTGTACCACATATATACAATTTAAAAAATAAAAGTAATGATAATGCTATTTTGACAGCCATTATTATGTAGGACTGTGCATAAGTATGAGAGAACACTCTCCTACAGACTGAATGTTAGTATATCTACATAATATTTAGGGCTCATAATTTTTCTAAAAACAGAACAAGCCTTCAGGCTTTGCAAATATAGTTTTGACATTTAAATTGCTGGTTTTGCACGAACTCTGCCAATGAAAAGTAATACACAGGGGCAGTTAATTTCCTCCCCATCCCACCATCCCTTTTCTTTGCTACTCAGGTAATCATTATGATTTAAAAGAGTTCTTGACAAATCTCTCATTAAGTAGTGAAACCTCTAAATTAAGCAGCTCTTTTGAAGCTTTATTTAAACACATCCAAGACCTGTTGATCCCAACTCCTAATTTCTTTCTATAATAACTAAGTATGATTACAGTTAATACATTTCTAATTGACAGTAGTTCTAAAATACATGAAAGATGTGAATAATATGGTGGGAATATTTTCCTCATAATTATTTGCTATTTTTAAATCATTAGCCAATGTTTTTCTTCTTTCATAGTACATGGAGAAATATTAGCCCTGCCTGTGGTCTGAAAAACCTTAAAATACAAAGAAAGAAATTTTTCCTGCCTTATCCTGAAACCCTTGATTTCACAAATGCATCAGATTCCAGTTGTGGAGACATCATCTGCTTTATCTCCCACTCCCTGGTTTCTTGATCTCTAAAAAAAACACTGGTCAGGGAATTTCCATCCAGAATAACTGACCCTGAGAGTGCTCTGGATTCTTGCTGACATGGGCTGGTTCAACATCACTCGCCCTGCTTCCTTCCTCCTGACTGGCATCCCTGGTCTGGAGAGCTCTCATCCTTGGCTGGCAGGGCCCCTGTGTGTGATGTATGCTGTGGCCCTTGTGGGAAACGCAGTGGTGCTGCAGGCTGTGCGAACAGAGCCCAGCCTCCATGCACCTATGTACTACTTCCTGTCCATGTTATCCTTTAGCGACATGGCTATGTCCATGGCCACGCTACCCACTGTACTCAGAACCTTCTGCCTCAACTCCCGCAACATTGCTTTTGATGCCTGCCTAATCCAGATGTTTCTCATTCACTCTTTCTCCATGATGGAGTCAGGTATTCTATTGGCCATGAGCTTTGACCGCTACGTGGCCATTTGTGATCCATTGCACTATGCCACTGTGCTCACCAATAAAGTCATTTCTGGGATGGGTTTAGCAGTCACTTCTCGGAGCATTATCACCCTGTTTCCTCTTCCCTTCCTCATAAAGAGGCTTCCTATCTGCAGATCCAATGTTCTTTCTCATTCCTATTGTCTGCACCCAGATATGATGAAACTTGCCTGCGCTGATATCACCATCAACAGCATCTATGGACTCTTTGTCCTTGTGTCTACTTTTGGCATGGACCTGTGCTTTATCTTCCTCTCCTATGTGCTCATTCTGCAGTCTGTTCTGGCCATTGCTTCCCGTGAGGAACGCTTCAAAGCTCTCAATACATGTGTGTCTCATATCCTGGCTGTACTTGCCTTTTATGTACCAATGATCGGAGTCTCCATGGTGCACCGCTTTGGGAAGCACATCCCTCGTTACATCCATGTCCTCATGTCCAATGTCTACCTCTTTGTGCCTCCTGTGCTAAACCCACTCATTTACAGCACCAAGACAAAGGAGATCCGGAGAGCCATGGTCCGCATGTTTCACCACCTCAAAGTGTGACCTTTCAGTGGGCTTTGGTATGACATTCATTCTGGATAGAGGCTTTCACCAGTTGTGTCATCTTTAATGTCATTATCATTGTCATTGCCATGACCAAATATCAAGATACATGCATGTGTGTGTTCAAGGTCAAGTGACTGAGACATAAAACTGCAACATAATAAAGGAGGTCCAAATCAAAACTACATTCAACAACTACATTGTTGGCATTCATAGGAAAAAAAAAAAACCAAACTATTAGACAATTGAATCATTAGGCAAAGACTTACAGAGGAAAATCAATCTGAGCTATGACTTATTTTCCATTATAATGAATTTGGCTAACTTAAGAATTAATTGCATTGAGTCTTTAAAGGTGCCACTTTGTATTCTAAATTACTTGTGTACCTTAGTTAACTAAATATTTATAATAATCATGTAAGGCACAAATAATTTAGGTAATTCTTTAGACCTACATACATACTGGTGAGCTGAGATTCAATGTTAGGTTATGTTCTGTATTAATGTAGCATCCAATCATACATTTCTCTGTAGAAGGCAACACTTAGAATTACCATGACTGTTATGGCAGGAGCATGATTTCTCCTCATCTTTTCTTAGAATTATAACTTCTTTCACATAATGAAATATTATGAGATGCCAGAAATTTTACTATAGGATTATCAGTTCCCAAAGTCATATAAGTAAAATAGAGCCTTTATTATTCAAGTTCTGTAAGATTATTTTTGCTGACCCTCTCAGTCTGATTTCATGTAAATATTTCTTTCTTTTCAAAAAGAGAGGGAGTGTGAGAGTTCAACTATGTTGTTAACTTAATGGACTTGAGAACAGCCCAGGGGATTATAAATACATTTCTGGGTGCATCTAGGTGGGCAATGGAGGTATAATTGTTGGTCTCATTTTTGTAATTGCTACAAAGAAATCTCAACCCACTTCCATGAGTGACTTCCAGATCTGCTATGCTCTGTGGGGACAAGATGGCTCTGTGCCTGCCATTACAATACAGTTGCATGAGAGGTCCTCCTCAGCCAGCCAGGGTTCCTCAAAGTAATGAATAAAAACAGGGAACAGAAAGGTTGTCTACTGTGTCAGTTAACTGACAGCATGGACATTCTCTCATAAGGGGACTATCCCATACTCCATGGCATCTGGGACACATTTCTTAATTGTGTTGATGCCCTAGCAATAAAAATATCAAAACTGTATTTGCAAAGCTGAAGACTTGTTCCGTTTTTTGGAAAAATTATGAGCCCTAAATATTCTTAAGTTTTCTATACTCTGCTCAGATAATAAAGGGTCTATTTGCTGTTGCTTCTTCATAAGTCAAGCAGTACTCCCCATGCTGCTGAAGAAAGTGGCTGCTCTGAAATACTTTCCAGTTTCTTATAAACAGCAGCAGCAAATCCAATTTTAAAATATCACCTAACTCAGGCATGGTGATGCATACCTGGAATTCTAGCACTCAGGAGGCTGAGGCTAGAGGATCTTCAAGTACATTGAGAGCTACATAGTGAGCTCATGACCAGCCAAAACTATTTAGAGAAACCTGTCTCAAAAATCATAAATAGCAGCAAATTTGTGAGCTACTATCTTCCAGTCCTCAAACGAAGAATCAAGAGTCACAGACAAGGAACTGTCTTCTTCTACAAGGAAAGAAGAGGCCTATTAATGCCCAAGCATCTTTCCTCAGTTTTGCACACTCAGGATAGAGGGGTATAGGTGCTATGGGTAACAATGAAGGCTCTTGTCCCTTTTCTTATACATGAAAGACTAATTTATTAAGCATATGTCAAAAAATAAATGCTCCACTGAGTGATTATTTAATTTTATTCTTGTCTCATGAGTTCATTTAGTACCCTTTTTTAAAAAAAATTAACTTAGTGTAGCTCGGCTGGTAAGTAAGAGCTCCAGGCCTTCCATGTCAGACAGACATTTCCCGGTGGCCCCAGGTCCCACCCCATGGACACAGACCCAGTACAGCTCAGCCTGTAAGTGAGGGCTCCAGGACCGCCACACCATAGGGACCTTTTCCAGCCTTCTCTGGTTCCAGCCCGTGGCCCTGGACCCAGCAAAGCCTACCTGGTGAATAAGAACATCCACTATCCTTTTGGGAGCCCAGCAGACCCACCAAAGCCCAGGCCCTCCCACCTAGAGAGCGACCAGCCTGAGACAGCAGGGCTGACGCCAGCAACTTTCCAGATCCTTGCTCCAAAGCCAGCCAAGATAGTGGGAATTTTCACTACTCACTTTGCATTGGGTTCGGTTCCTGCTCGATTGACCAGGGAACCAACAGAGGGGAACCAGAGGAGCTGGGGCAAAAAGGAAATGAACACAACAGCTAGATCCAGGACAGGCAAAACAAGCTAATCTCAAACTTAATAAACTGGCACCCAAATCTTCTTACACTCTAAGGTTATAGCTATGCCAAAGCTCAACACCAAAGGTCAGATGTCAGTGCTATACAAAATGACAAAGACAAGGAGAAAAATGCAATGGCAGGCCTTGAGTCCACCAGTAAGTACAGAGGATACTAGCTCGGCTGAAATGAATGAATTAACAGATACAGAGGCAAAGGAACAATAGTAGAAAGGTATAGAGGAACTCAGACAAGAATTAATTCCTGAAATAAAAAAGAAATATCTGAATACAAAGCATCTGAAATAAAGAATCAAATGGGAAGATATTCCATGCTCCTGGTTAGGAAGAACCAACATCATGAAGATGGCCATACTTCCAAAATTGCTGTTCAGATTTAATGCAATCCCTATCAAACTACCACCAACATACCTCCAAGACCTAGAGAAATCGTTCCTAAAATTTATTTGGAACCTCAAACAACCTAGAATAGCAAAGTCAGTCTTGGCCAATAAAGACAAGACAGGAAGCATCCCAATTCCTGACTTGAAATTATACTGCAAAGCCATTGTAATAAAATCAACATGGTATTGGCATCAAAATAGACCTGAGGATTAATGCAATGGGTTAGAAGACACAGAAACATCTACAATCACACTCAGCCATCTGATCTTCGACAAAAGGGCCAAACAGGCTTACTAGAAGAAAGATAGCCTCTTTATCAAAGGGTGCTAGAAATACTGGCTTTCTGCATGCCAAAAACTAAAACTTGACTCAGCTCTATCACCATGCAGTAAGCTAAAGTCAAAACGGATTAAAGATATAAACATTAAAACAGAAACACTCTCCCGGAAGAGAAAGTAGGAGGAACTCTTGAAGACATAGGAGTAGGTAAAGAATTCATAAACAAACATGTATTTGCATGGGAATCACTTAAAATAATCAACAACTGGGATCAACTCTTCTTAAGGAGCTTCTGCACATCAAAAAAAATGTCAACGAAGTGAAAAGACAACCCACAAATTTTGAAAAAACCCTAACTAATAAGCAGTCAGACAAAGGTCTGCTGTCTAGAATATGACAGGGCCCTCAGATTTATTTTATTTTATTTTATTATATTGAAATACAAATGTCAATCAGACAATTTCAAGACACCTTAACAATACAGATTTGATAAATTAATACACTGCAAACTGTTCATAATGTTTTGGTACTGTACAAGGTGCATACATGATATTATATTCACAGATATTATTTTAGCAGATATCTCTTATCAGTGAATTAAGAGTGTAGCTGTTTACTTATCTTATTTTTTTATACCTGAATTATATCAAAAATTCAATAATTATTTTCCTAGTGGATGACCATAGTACTAGAAGCCGACATAATATCCTGTCCAACCACCATTAGTGCAAGTCTTGCCTCTCATAGAATTATGTGGAAGCACAGCGTTATCTACCCCAACTGTACTGTATATACACATACATCATGATTTTTTTCTTTCTACACCCCTTCCTTTGTCTACACGTGTCAAAGGTGGGCACTCCATTGACATTCAACTAACTTAGGTGCTGGAACTTGACACCACAATCCAACACAGCCCAGTATTCTACAACAATAGTGAGTTATTCAAAGAAATTGTCGACCATAGCCATTTACAGCTCAGCTTAATATTATGGCCCCACGATTCTATATAATGGAGTATTACTCAGCTATTAAGAATGATAAGTTCGAAGCATTTATACTGAAGTGGATGCCACTTGAACATATACTCATTAGTGAAATAAACCAGACACAGATGTGTAAATATCATATAGTCTCCCTAGTATAACAAGCGAAAAGCAGAAATACAAAAGGAAACGTACAACAAGTAAAATCAATTGAGTCAGATAAAGCAAAGTGAATGGCATATGCTGCAGGATACTAATCAGCTTTTCTTCTGGATGGTTAACAACCTAAGATCACAAGTGAGAGTTGGAGAAATAGAAGAGCCACAACGCCAGCCAACATTTTGGCCCTAGCCTTCAAGGTCAGCGAAGACTCAGGACATAGGAGAACCTGTACTGCAACATCATGAAACTCAGGTGAGCTCCAAATTTTCTGAACAAGGAGATTATGGAGCCACAGAGTAAAGAGATTGAAGTTCTATAGTGTGCCTGGGGAGAGTCACATGAAGAGAAAACTTTCTCTCAAGCTCGTACAGAGAGCAAACTGGTGAAGCATTGGCCGTGACTCATTCACATGGATGACACAGACAAAGGAACTACAGAATAATGTACAGGACTACAAGATAAACCCTGAGGGGACTTCACTGACCACATAGGAAATATAAAGTTCACATGTTGATATATAAGTCTTGATCTATCTAGGTCTTAACCATCCAGCAGAAAAGTATAAAAATGAAGGGCCCTCAGATTTAAAGACCCAATTCAGAAATGGGCATCTGAGATGAATACACACTTCTCAGAGGATGAAATTAAAGAAGTAAATAAATAAATGAAAAAATGCTCGACTCCATGAAATGCAAATAAAAACAACACTGAGATATCATCTCACTCCAGAAAGAATGGTTGTCATAAGGAAATCAACCAACAACAAATGTTTGAGAGGTTGTGGGGAAAAAATAGCACTTCTCTACTGCTGGTGGAAATGTAGACTGGTACAACTATTGGGAGTTCAGTGTGGAGACTCCTCAAAACAGTAGCACTGGAAATCCCATTCAAGCCAGCTATCCCCCTACTGGGAATTTTCCCAGAGGAACTGAAATCATTGTATCATAGTGATATATGTGTACCTGTATTTATAGTAGGACAATATGTGATAGCAAAATCTTGGAAACATCCAAGATGTCTGTCACATGAGGAATGGTTGAAAAAGATGTGGTACTTGTATATAATGCAGTATTAATCAGCTATAAAGAATGATAAACTTGAAGCATTTACATTGAAGTGGAGGCCACTTGAACATATACTCGTAAGTGAAATAAACCAGACACACATGTGCAAATATTGTATAATCTCCCTCCTTTTGTAAGAGGACAAAAGAAGAAATACAAATAGAAATGTACAACAACAACTAAAGACAATTGAGTCAGATAGGGCAAAGTGAACAGCATATGCTGCAGGGTACTAATCAGCTTTTCTTCTGGATGGTTAACAGCCTAAGTTCACAGATCAAAATTGGAGAAATAGAAGAACCACAAGGCCAGCCAACATTTTTACCCTAGCCTTTCAAGTTCAGTGAAGACTCAGGACATAGGAGAACCTGTACTGCAACATCATGAAACTCAGTTGTGCCCCAAATTTTCTGATCAAGGAGATTATGGAGCCACAGAGGAAAGAGACTGATGATCTATAGTGTGCCTGGGGAGAGTCACATGAAGAGAAAACTTTCTCTCAAGCTCTCACAGAGAGCAAACTGGTCAAGCATTGGCCGTGACTCATCCACATGGATGACACAGACAAAGGATCTACAGAGTAAGGTACAGGATTACAAGATAAATCTTGAGGGGACTTCACTGACCTCATCAGAAACACAAGCTTCATCTTTCAGTATATAGGTCTTGATCTATATTGGTCTTAACCATCCAGCAGAAAAATATAAAAATGAGGTATGTAATGTGGGGGCATAATAATAAGTTGAGCTGTGAATGGCTATAGTCAACAACTTCTTCAGATAACTCACTATTATTGTGAAATGCTGCACTGTGTTGGATTATGTCGCCAAGTTCAGGCACCTAAATTGGTTTAATGACAACGGAGTGCTCATCTTTGACAGGTCTAGATGAAAAAAGGGATATACAAAGGAAGAACCATGATGTGTGTGTATAAACAGTAGTTAGGATAAACATTAGTGCTTATACATAATTGTATGAAAAGCAAGATTTGCACTTCTAGTACTCTTTACAACCACTAGGAAAATAACAAGGTAGAGAGTATTAATTATTGAATCTTTGATATAATTCAGCTATAAAAATATAAGATAAGTATATAGCTACTCTCTCTTCATTCACTGATTAGAGATATCTGCTATAATAATACCTGTAAGTATAATATCATGTATGCACCTTGTGTGATACCAAAACATTATGAAAACATTTTGCAATCTGTTAATTTATTGAATATGTCCTGTTAATTTGTCTTGAAACTGTTTCATTGCTATTTTTCTTCAATAAAAATAATAATACAAATAAATAAATTAGAAAGTTTAACTTGAGCGACAGTACAGTAGTAATTGGTATGACATGACGATCAGTACATATTTAGAAGACCAGTATGACAGGCATTCCAAGCATAACCGTACTATTACACATTGCTATCTTCAGTGCAGTTGCTTACCTCACAGATATCAGCATATATAGTTAGTCAGAATGAGAATCCTACCATTTAACTGCTAGCTTCAAAAACCTGCTGAAGATTCTCAGTATCATTGCCTTAATCATCTTGTGCATATAAATGTATGCCTTTGCCCTTGTCATGTTTCCTAGCTTTTCTCCTTTTCCTTTCTTCGTTGTCTAATCCTTAAGTCCTTGCTTTCCTTTTTTCTTAAAAATTTTATTGAGAAATATGGCAATGAGATAGTTTCAAAACTGAAGGACAGTTTCAATAATTAATACACTGCACATTGTTATCTTAGTGGCTATTCATTGTGCAGAATGCAGACATGGTATCTTGTCCACAAACATTGTTAGAAGAAATCTTTCTATTCATAAGAGACAGTAACTGTATTATGTATCCTAACTATTTTGAATATACCGATACAAAATGGTCATTCACTTATATCTCTTTGTTTTGTTTAGTTTTGTCAGAAAAATGTATTCCATTGTAGTTTAAGTATTGTAGGTGTGTGAATTCAGGAAAATATTCCAATATAGTCCAGTGGTCCATAATTTCTCCATTATTTAATTATTTAATTAATGGGCTTGAGTGGGACAAGTACAATTCAGACATCAGTTGATATCTCACTGGTGTTTCACTGAATTTTTCATCTAATACAACCTTCTTCAGCTCTAAAGTATAATCCCCAACTAACACTTACTAAAATTCTCAAGAGATGTGTGGCACTCTTTCAAAGCCCTGGTGTGTAGCAGTTTTAGATGCTAAATATCTCAATTAATAAAACACAAAGGTAGAACAGGGCATCTGACAACATTATCTTACTGTAGCTGTGTCACTCCTCACAAAACTCTGCCTAAGGTGATTCTCGGCTGTTATCCATTCTGTCCAGAAAGGTGTTAATTGCTGCATGTTATTTTTTAATTCTTTTTAATGCAGTTAAGTACAGGGACTACAGGGTCTCACTACAGAGATCAGACTCTCAGTGACCTTCCTGTTTTCAGCCTTCCAAATGCTGGGATTGCAGTCATGCATCACCATTCTCAGTCTCAGTCAACTTCTCAGCACACCCCGGGGCTGGGGCTGGCATAACATGCTGGGAATTTAACCCCAGTGTACACAGGTGGTTTACTGTGCTGTGCTGTTTGGTTGGCCCTGTAATCACTGAACTTTTTTGAAGCCCAGTTTCTAAATAAGACGAAGAATGGGATTTTAAGATAGATTTGAGCTGTGATTCTGACCATAAAATACAAATCTTACCTCTTATTTCTTCCTCCTTTGTTTTCTTCTTCTTCTTTTTTTTAAATAAAAGCATAATAGCACATTTATTTATTTATCCAGCAATACTTACTGAAACCTACAGAGTCCCAAACATGGCAAACATGCTGTTAGGCCTAACCAATGTGGGATTTAGTCATTAGGAATTGAGAATTAAACCTACCTGAAGAGATAAGAGAAAGGTACAATATATCCATATCTCCCAGGATTTGTTCATCCATAAATAATCCCTTATGCCTTTTCTCTTTTTTCATTTTATTTATGATGAACATGTATTAATTTCACACAGCATGGAGTTCACTGTGATATGTCAATGCATGGATTCAGTACTACCAGTCTGTGTACTAATCAAATCTCTTCCTCCCCATCCTCTGCCTTTCCAATGTCTAGTAACCACTGTGCTACATCTAGGTCAATTTCTTTTTAACTTCCACATGTGCAAGAGAGAGACCACGGGCTCCTTACATCACCTGCAGTGTGATGGGGAGGAATTGCAGGAAGGGGTGCAGGGGGTGACCATGAGCACCGTAGGGTGGCATAAATGCGGACTCAAGGCTAAGCGAACCTGGGAGATGCAAGCTTCCTGTGGAAAGAATCATAGTTTCATAGTGAAAGGTAGAATATAAATCAACACAACTAAGAGTCGTTACTTCATCCATCTTCACAGCCAAGCCCAATAAAGACAACTGAGAGGAACTCCTCCATTACAATGAGACTGGTTAAAAACTGACGGTTGGCCAAGAGGCTTTCTTGGAACTTGATAAAACAAAATGGAAGGAAAAATCTGGCTTGTAAATTTAAAATGTAGAAAAGATAGGCAAACTACACTTAAAATTCTTATCCAACAGAAATATTCAAAACTTTGTAAAGCTGGAATGGAGGCACTAGATTGAACATATTTCATACACCAGCTTTCAAGGAATGGAGATTTATTATTACATTCAAGATGAAGTGCTATTCAGCATTTACAGTCTAAACAGTTGTAACATTTTTATAAATAATATACAAATAGAAGTTTATGATTATAGGAGGAAAAATTGTATGGATACAACTGAAAAATAAAGTAAACAATGTAGCTTTATTTTTTATTAGTAAGCACCTGTTTGAAGGGTATATTTACAGTACTTGTGTGGATTTGGTACACACACATAGTACTTTCCTTTTTCATCCCTTTTCCCTCTCCTCGATTTTCCCCTCCCTGTATCTCTTGATCCCATTGCTGCTGGAGAATGATCTGTCTCCCTACTTCTATTATCTTTCAGGAGGATTTGGGGGGGGGCTGGTTCAGGATGGCTTAAGGGCAGATCTGGTAAGGCATGAGGATCCAGGCATGGAGCCCCAGAATCATGAGCCTGACCATTTAGCAGGCTCTATTATCTTTCAGTTTGATCTTTATCTACAAACTGGATTTCTCATATCAGAGAATCCATGCAAAATTTAAATTTGTGTGTCTGATTTACTTCACGTCACTTAGCATTAAATGAAATACCGGTGCATGCATCATACCCATGTGTTTTTAGCACTTACAATTTATTTAACATAGCTCAATATTGGAAGCATCTTATGTGTCCATGTGCATCTGTCCTGTGAAAGGATGAATGAAGAAAGAAAATGTATTTACACACACTGAGGCACTACTCTGCCATAAAGAAAGATAAACAGATCATTTGCAGGAAAATGAAGGCACTGCCAGACCACAATTTAGCTTTATTTCTAAATAGAAAAATAATTGTTTTAAAATAACTTCTTAATGAACTTGAAAGCAGTGCATAGAAAAATATTCTAAATAGGTTTAATATTTACATAACCATAATTACTGTGTGAAATAGTTCTATCTGAATAATTTATAATTTGAAAAATATATTGTATATAATTATGTATAATTTGAATGTTATACAATGTTTGAAAAACATAATTTAAGGAAAGCTTTTGAAATTTGTGTTATTTATTAATTGTCCACATTCACTAGGCAGCAGGAAGTCAGAACACGTATATGTTGGAATGAATGTTACAAGGAGCCCTCTGTGCTCCACAAACACTCTAGAGCATCCTTGTGCCTGTCATGTGACTGTTCAGTATTTTAGTTGAAATTCAGGTGCATACACTGAACTCAGTTGTGCAGTTTCTCATTTTAAGTACATAGACTGCTATGTTAGAATATGAAAAGCGGGCAGGGCTAGGGGGCACACACCTGTCTTCGCAGTCCTTGGGAGGCTAGGAAAGCTGATAGCTTTGAGACTGAGGCCAGCGTGTTCTACAAAGTGAGACTTTGTCTAAAAGAAATACGAAAAGACATTTTAAAATAAGAAAAAAATAAACCTATTCTCAATGTAACTTAGAGAACCAGTGGCTTTCTCTTGTCTTCTTTTTTCTTTCACTGTGCCCATAATTGTGCATAGAATTACCACAATTCCCCTTCTTCTCTCCATGTGATGCACAAGGATGGCTTTCCCAGGGGAATGAGGACGCTTCTCAGGAGGAGAAGGGATAGTAGGTTGACTCCTTCAGTGGCTTTCTTTTTCGTTTTTGCTCTGGAGTGCAAAGAATCCCTGGAGAATCCTGGTGGTCTCAAGTGACCTAACACAGTGAAGTGAAGGTGGGAGATGTTCACCATTGCACAAGCACTTTCTCTTTCATGCTTGTGCTTGTGATGCGGACTTCACAAAATGTAGGTGTGATGGGGTCACATGTACTGAACTTGACAGTATAGTTTCTACTTTCAAAAGCGCACATACACACAGACACACAACCTTTTTTTAACATTCATTTTTGAAATTGACTTGAAAGCACAAATGTCATGAGTATTCATGGACAAAAAGTATCTGATTGAAAGCACTCCTTCTTTGGTCTAAGAAAAGTTATTTGTGGCAGCCTGTGGCATGGTTCATTAAAAGGAAAGAAAACTGGATGTTTTAAATTCTGAGTTATAGCCAGGGTACGCTGTGTAACTAATGCCAGAAATTGAAACATAGATCCTTGCAAAGAAAAAGATTTAAGCCTCTGAAGATCTAGACTGATTCAACCAAACATTAGTGATCTTTTTAGAAGCCTCTAGGGTATGAAACTGTTCAGAATGGTGATGAGAGCTTAGGGCCCCAAATCATCTTGTATACCCTCCTACGAATTTCCTTAGTTTTGATAGAATAGATAATAGGGTTAAGCATTGGAGGCACAAAGAGGTAAATCAGGGACATGAACTTGTGCACGTATTTGGGGGCATGCTTCCCAAACCGAGGGAGCATTGAGACACTCACCATGGGCACATAGAAGATGAGGACAGCACAGATATGGGACACACAAGTGTTGAGGGTCTTGAGTCTTTCCTCCTGGGAGGCAATGGAAAGCACAGACTGGAGAATGAGGACATAGGAGAGGAGGATGAGCACAGAATCCACCCCAAAGGTGGCAACAACAAGGAAAAGGCCATACATGCTGTTGATGGTGGTGTCTCCACAGGGCAGGCGGATCAAGTCTGGGTGCAGGCAGTAGGAATGGGTCAGCACGTTGGCCTTACAGAAGGGCAGTCTCTTCAAGAGGAAGGGAACTGGAAAGATCATGCAGAAGCTTCGGACAACGATGAATAAGCCCATATGGGCCACACGGGCATTTGTGAGCACAGAGGAGTAGCGCAGTGGGTTACAGATAGCCACATAGCGGTCAAAGCTCATGGCCAGCAAGATCCCAGACTCTGTCCATGAGAAAAAGTGAATGAAGAACATCTGGGCCAAGCAGGCATCAAATGCAATCTCTGGAGCATGAAAACACATAGATGCCAGCACAGTGGGCAGTGTAGAAAAGGACACCCCCAGGTCATTGACAGACAAAAATGACAAGAAGTAGTACATTGGTTGGTGCAAGCTCTGCTCCTCCTTGATGATGAAGAGAATGAGGCCATTGCCTAGGATGGAGACAGCATACAGCAGCAGAAGGAAGGCAGCCAGCCAGTGCTCCAGGCCTTCCATCTCTGGAAAACCCATTAGGGTGATGCTGCTGGTACTTGACATGTTCATCACAAAGCTCCTCATGAGGGTCTCTGGCTTTTAGGAAAAGCAGCTGGAGTGAAGTGAGGTGAGACAGTGGAAGAGGCAGTCAGTGTCACCGAGCAGAAGACACAGCACTCCTGATATTCTGTAGCACAGACTGTTGAAAGGTTAGGAAGGAGAGACATCATAGCAGAGCTTGTGCTGACCAGAAATATTCCCAGATATTCCATGGTCTTACCTCTTTCCCCAGAATATTATTGACCTTTTGAGGCTCATCTTTTTCTTCTAGTGTGATATTCTCCCCAGAGTTTAAATCTCTCACCAAAAAAAATGGACACTGTTTTGTCCTTTCTTCCTACATTATGAGCCATTATCTTCAATAAGTAAAACACAGAACATCCTAGTAATACTGTCTACTAACTGATGTAGTCTCTTGAACGCAAATGATAGCCTTCGCTGGTTGCATTCTAAACTGTGCCTCCTCCGCTCCTACAGGCAAATGTTGCTCAACATCCTCTTCGCTTTAATTACTTCAGCCTCTATCCACAACAATCCTCTACTTTTGGTTACTCTTATTTCCTTTCCTAGAAACTTTTGTCTCTCTCTCCTTCTGTCACTCTCTCTGTCTTTGCCCATCTCCCTGTGTCTCTGTCTGTCTCCCTCTGTCTCTGTCTCTCTCTGTCCATCTCCGACTCCCTATCTGTGTGCATCCATAGTTTCATGTGAAAAAAGTCTAGGAGGCATCCACAGATTTACTTAACCTCTGACTCTTTCTACTATACAAAACAACAAAATAATTAATCGCAACATGCATGAATGTATACTTTTGCTAAAAATATTTCAATGGCTTATCTTACTTTTGAAATAAAAACTCAAGCAAAGAGTCAAATTTTTATCATAACAGCAGAAACACCATCCAGGAAGTATCCTGTTCCAATTTTAATTGTTGATTACTTCTCATGCTTATAGGTTGGCTATATGTTTTTACACAATGTTTTAATTGAATCTGCCACATATTGGAAATCGTGTGGCATGTAAGGTTGGTTATTTGCACAGTACCTTTGTCTTTTACTAAAGTATGAGTTTCTGTGATTCTTTTTTCCCCATTTTGTATTCAATTTTTACCAACTAAATTGGTACAGAAACCCTAGTCTCAGTCTCTCTGATTTTTTTTTCAGTCTCTCTGATTCCCAGTGGTAGCTTTAATTAAAATATTTAGTAAATAAGCTGTTACAGGAAGAAGATAGAAGAATGTACATTTTAAGGTATAAAAGAAATCAGTTTGGCAAAGCTTCTCCCCTGCTATCTAATAACTAAGATTTTTTACTCACTTTTGCCTCAGACCAGCTATAATTTTACTTAACTTCCTTATATCTTATGTTCACATTTATAAGATAGAAAAAAGTAACTCAGAGTAAAATATGTTAAGTGCATGTTCAGATCCCTAGTGCAGGACACGCTAAATAAATGACAATGAAAATGGCAGCAATGGCTAATGTTAAAGCCTGAGGTTCCCTGTTCTGTCTCCAAACTTGCATCCTACATTCACACTCCAATCAAAACCTATCTTCTTTTTTATCAGCATTTCACCTGCTCTCTCCTGAGACTACTGGTTCCAAAGTTAGTCATGATGAATCTTTTACACCAAACACACTCTCCACTGTTTCTTTGAGTTAGGCCTGCAAATACTAAAATCCACAGAAAAAATCTGGGAGAATGAGACCAGCACAGTTGCCTGCAGACACATAGAATTACATAGTCTGGGACTACAGGAGTAGAAGTCAGAAGACAAAAAATGCATATAGAACTTAAAACACAGACAGACTTTTTAAAAATATTTGTACCCCAGGAACATATGAACAGTCTGTAAGTGCCTCTATAAAGGCAGAGTTAGAATCTCAACTTACCTCCTCAAGATATCCTTGATGGAGAGGAGAGAGTTTGGTGTTCACTCAACAAGGGGAGAAACACAATCTACACACAGTCCTGCTGCCACGCTCCATCTACTTGCTGTGCTGAGTTCTATAAATCTGCCTGTGACAAGTCCCTTGGTCAGGATGTAGATGTGTCTCAGCACCCAGGCACTACCCTCATGTGAGCATGAGGATGAGCTTGGTCCTCAGCACTTACACAAAGACTAAAAAAGCCCCCGAGTGTCTGCTTGAGTCTGGACAAGTGCATGAGCTGTAGGCTCAGCTGGACTCCAGGAAATGTGACCAATCTCAAGTGGCTCTTCTGTTCTCTATCATTTTTCTTCCTTAGAGATTTCAAGGAATTTAAGAATGAGAAGAGAACTGTGTTTTCTTTGAATAATCCACATACTTTACCGATTCTCATATGCACCTTGTACAGTACCAAAACGTTATGAAAACAGTTTGCAATGTATTAATTCATCGACTCTGTATAGTTAAGGTGTCTTGAAACTGTCTGATTGACATTTGTATTTTAATAAAATAAAAATAAATGGAAAAAAAAGAGAAATGCGACCCAGAATGAATGTACTCCATAAATTAATAAGAGTGTGATTGAATATCACATTCATGGATTCTCATTAACCCCAAATTAGAAGCCTTTCCAATAACATATGGCAATTCTAAACAAATTTCAATGTATAAAATTATAGGTGGGCACAGTGGTGAACACCTGTAGGCCAAGCACTCAAAACACTGAAGCAAGAGCATTGCTGAAGTTTGAGACCAGCCTGGTATAGAAAGTGAGCTCAAAGCCAGTCTCTACTGCATAGCAGGACCCTGTCTCAAAAAGACAAAGAAAGAAAGAAAGAAAGAAAGAAAGAAAGAAAGAAAGAAAGAAAGAAAGAAAGAAAGAAAGAAAGAAAGAAAGGAGGGAAGGAAGGAAGGTAGGAAGGAAGGAAGGAAGAAAGAAAGGAAGAAAGGAAGAAAGAAAGAAAGAAAGAAAGAAAGAAAGAAAGAAAGAAAGAAAGAAAGAAAGAAAGAAAGAAAGAAAGAAAGAAAGAAAGAAAGAAAGGCAAGCAAGCAACCACTAATATACCAGTTATGAAGAGCCAGAAAAATGATGCACATTCTGGTCTACCTGGACATTAGCCCTGAAAGTCATACAGCACAGAAAACTTTATTTTGGCCAATTGGGGAAATATGTCACTTTAACGCCTGACCTAGCTTTACAAGAAGTTCCTTCTCCAATTTTTCATCATTAAAACAATTATTTGATTTGTACAATGTCAAAGTCCTCACGTGGAAATTGGGCTATCCCTTCCTATAGAGCTGGGCAAAGTGGATACGACATCCCACAGCACGTGGTTATGAAACAAATACTACTGCAAAGATTGTTCATTATTCATTTGCCAGAAGAGAACATGGACAGAAACTAAACCAGCTAGTTGGCTTTGTGGATTGTGATGGCTGCTTACATTCTATAACTTAAACTGGCTTAAAATTACAGCAGTAGTAACTATTTTGTGCTTTAAACAATTTATTTAACTGAAATGGACTTACATTTGTTTCTGAAGTGACTTCCATTTATTTTGATACATTTTTCCCCATGGTGATTTATAGGATCTTCAAGACAATATAAATATTTGACAAATATTTGAATATTTGGGTTTGAATATATACACCTGCACAATACTTCAGCAATATCTTTCAGCAAGAGCAACACAGAAGAGTAAAGACTAGACACAACTAATAGATTCCCTGAAAATCTGATGCAAATATTTTGGAGGTAAGAAGGCACCACATACCTATTCAACTAAGAAAACCGCCCTTACAATACAGGACTTCTTAATCTTTACATAGGATCTACAACACTTAAACTGCCAAGTGGGTGCTGAATGGCAGAGCAACATCCTCAGTTGATAGGGAACAGGTTCCAACAACTCATGTATGGTACTATTGGTCCTCACAAAGTGCACTTCTCTGGGAGGGGCAGGCTGGTGCTTCAGTTGAACCAAGGTACCTTTCTTTTTGGCTACTTTCTTTTTTATGATCATTATCCTTGATGTGTTCCAGGAAGCTGTCACAACTTTTTGAGTCTTTAATATGCTCAATATTTACATTAATCCTCTTGGCAAGTATCTTAACCCTAACTTGTTTGCCTACAACAATGCCAACAGCACTCTGGGTAATGTAGACACTTCCCATTTTGCCATGGTAACTTTTGTGAGGCATTCTTTTTGCATGGTACCCATTCCCTTGATGTCTACAATATCATCCTTTTTGTAGATTGGTATATATGTGGCCAAAGGAGCAACCCCATGTTTTCTAAAAGTGCTGGAAAACATATACTGACTTCCATCCTTTGCACTTTGTGTTAGTACTTTTGGTAAACTAGTGGAAGATGGCAGTTCTGGCCAAAAGGAAGAGCAACAATAGTAATTTTTAAAACTACCATAGTTTTTGATCAATCTTATATGTTACCTAACCTTTAGAAGAGAAAACCTGAAGTTCCGAGAGGATAAAACTTAATAATATGCACAGAGAAATAATTCAGGGAGGCAGAATTGAAAGTAATCACTCTGGTGCACAGTCCCATTACCATCACTTTTCATGCTGCCTCGCATTACCAGGGCTGGAGACTAAAAGGGAGAGCAGCTGACAAGCACCTGCAAGGTAAACAGTCTGGATCTTCCTTACTTTGCCTAGAGCCCGCCCTCACTTTTACAACAGGCAAGGTAAGTACATGTTTAGACCAACAGGGACACCAAATGTGTTATAGTAAATTGACACTGCATCACATATTTTAAAAAACATCAAGTGTTCTGCACAGGAAGAAATTCATTGAACTTCCTTACACCTCTTTTGGGGTTTGTTTTATAAATTCTTTTAAAATTTATGTAAAGGAACACAAAACGTGTTTAAGGCTTACTGCCCCTCCTGGTCTTTGTTAGTACCAGCTTACAGCATCTGGATTCCTGTGAGAGTTGGTGAGTGTGGTGCACCTCGGAATGTGAGACTAGAGGGGTTATGCAGCAGTAAGTGGCTCTCCTGACTTGGAAACTTAAAAAACAGGTGAATCTTATAAGTATTAATTGGTATATGCCAGAGGGGGTCAGAGGAAAGAAATGATATACAATTCATATAAAAGTAATGATTTATAGAAATTTTAAATCTCACAGAGCAAATTTTATTACAAACACAGTGTGGGAAAAGTAAGTTACAAGGCACTGACCATCTTCTACATGTCATAAAATTTATTTTTAAATATTTATTTATATATTTATTTGGCACAGGATCTTGCTACATGAGGAAACTGGGGTTCTGGGGCCAGCATGGCATGTGGGTCCTTGGGATTGCCAAACAGGCGTTTAGTCCACCAAGCTATCTCCCTAGCATGCATAAATATTATTGAAAACTTCAAAGTCCAATATTTATAAGTATCCATAGATTAGGGTATATTATTTGGCCCTTATTAATTGAATATTAATAAGATTCAGAAACAATTATGAAATGACCTATCATAAAATTATTAGGGAAAATATGATTCGACTTCAGGATGAAACAGCAGGATTACATGGAGATACATACTGTCTCATATATGCTCAAAATTACTGAGCTGAACAGATGAAAGTGAAGAAAAATGGATTTGAAAAAATCAGTCAATTATAAGAAGATACAACAATGCAAATAAAAAAGGAGGGCATAATCTACTTGAGTTTTTTTAAAGTTATATATATATATATATATATATGATATATCAGTTTCAGATGATGTTTCAAGACATGAAATGTTTAAAATATTTCAGTGTCTTTGATTCTTTTTTCCTTTATTTTGCCCAGAGAAATGCAATTATGGTGTGTTGCTCACTAGACATACTCTACAGACAAGCAAGCAGATGTTTTGTTCATGTCACCACTGATTTCTCATTGTAAATTAGTAAGGTCACTCATCTGTGTCACTGCCTTAGTTAATGTAAATGCTGAGACACACAACCTCGTTGGAAGCAACATGGAGACAGAGCAAGCACCAGACCAGCTTCTCTGCATTCTCACAGGATCAGGAGAAACACCCTCCACCAACTGAACATACTTGTTTGTTCCATGAAACTGCTTCAGGACTGTACATGTAGAAGCCACTTTAAAGGAGGAGACCCAAGCCATGCTGAAGGCTTCATTTAGATTTAATACTGAGCAATAAATCAGAAATAACCGGGACGTTTTAAGTTCTAATGGGAAAATTCCCAGAAGAGGAACAGTTGGATTGAATGGGACTCCCAGTCCTAGTTTTTCAAGGAGTCTCCATACTCATACTTGTAACGGTTGTACCAGTGTACATTCCCAAAAGCAGTGGAATAGGGTTCCTTTTTCCCTGCAGCCTCTCCAAAATTTGTTGTCCGTTGATTTCTTTATGATAGTCATTCTTTCTGGGGTAGGATGGTATCTCAATGTTGTTTCTATTTGCATTTTTCCAATGGCCAGTGGTGTGGAGCATTTATTTCATGTATTTATTTTCCTCTTGTATTTCTTTCTCTGAGAAGTATGTATTCATCTCAGATGCCCATTTTTGGGTTGTGTCCTTAAATTTTGAGGCTCTGTTTTTTAATTCTCTATATATTCTAGGTAGAAGCCCCTTTTCTGAGTGATTATATATGTGTGCTCATGTTTATAGCAGCACAATTTGTGATACTCAGATCTTGGAAACAACCAAAATGCCCGTCACTGGAGGAAAGGATGAAAAACAGGTGGTATTTTTATACAATGGAGTATTACTCAGCTATAAAGGAAAAAAATAACTCAAAGCTTTCATAGGTAAGTGAATGCAACTTGAGGCTATACTTGTAAGTGAAATAAACCAAACCCACATGTATAAATATTGTATTGTCTCTACAGTGTAAGAACTCAAATGAAGACATAATACCTGAAATGTATGATAGACACAGTTATTTCAAAGAAACAGAACTTAAGGATTTAACAACAAAGAGAGAAAAAGAAGAATAGTTAGGAAATATGGTAGGGGAAAAACCATACGTGTGTACTTACAAGACAGATAAGACAACAGTCCTAAGAATTTCTATCAAGTTTTTTAAAATAGCAATTAATGGGCAGAATTCTGAACCTGACTAACTATATGTTGACATCTGAAAACTAAGCAACTACATGGAAGACAGCAATTTGTTTTATTTATTTTTTAATTTTTAACTTTTTAATTTTTGTTTTATTGAAGTACAAATATCAATGAGATAGTTTTAAGATACCTTCACAAGATGGATTTGATAAATTAATACATTTCAAACTGTTTTCATAACGTTTTGGTGTCATATAAGGTGCATACATGATATTATACTCACACACATTATTATACCGTATGTCTCTTATCATTAAATGAAGAGAGTGTAGCTGTTGCGTATCTTTTTTTAAATTTATTTTTTATTTTATTGAAGTACAAATATCAATCAGACAGTTTTAAGACACCTTAACTAGACAGATTCGATAAATTAATACATTGCAAACTGTTTTCATACTGTTTTGGAATCGTACAAGGTGCATACTTGATATTATACTTACAGACATTATTATAGCAGATGCCTCCTATTAGCAAATTAAGAGTGTAGCTGTTTACTTATCTCACCCTTTATACCTGAATTACATCAAAAATTCAACAATTATTTTCGTAGTGGATGACCATAGCACTAGAAGGTGACAAAATATCCTGTCCAACCACCATCAGTGCAAATCTTGCCTCTCACAGGATTATGTAGAAGCACAGTGTTATCTATCCCAACTGTACTGTCCATACACACACTCATGATTCTTCCTTTCTATACCCCTTCCTTTGTCTACACCTGTCGAAGATGGGCACTCCATTGTTATTCAACTAACTTAGGTGCTTGAACTTGACAACACAATCCAACACAGTCCAGCATTCCACAATAATAGTGAATTATTCAAAGAAGTTGTTGAACATAGCCATTTACAGCTCAGATTAATATTATGGCCCTGCAATCTATGCTTCATTTTTATACTTTTATGCTGGATGGTTAAGACCGAGATAGAGCAAGACTTATATACCAACACATGTACTTTATGTTTCTTATGTGGTCAATGAAGTCCCCTCACGGTTTATCTTGTAGTCCTGTACACTATTCTGTAGATCCTTTGTCTGTGTCATCCATATGGATGAGTCACGGCCAATGCTTGACCAGGGTGCTCTCTGTGAGAGCTTGAGAGAAAGTTTTCTCTCCATGTGACTCTCCCCAGGTACACTATAGAACTTCTATCTCTTTCCTCTGTGGCTCCATAATTTGGAGCCCAACTGAGTTTCATGATGTTGCAGTACAGGTTCTCCTATGTCCTGAGTCTTCGATGACCTTAAAAGGTTAGGGCCAAAATGTTGGCTGGTCTTGTGGCTCTTCTATATCTCCATCTCTGATTTGTGAACTTAGGTTGTTAACCATCTAGAAGAAAAGCTGATTAGTATCCTGCAGCATATGCCATTCACTTTGCCTTATCTGACTCAATTGATTTTAGTTGTTGTACGTTTCCTTTTGTATTTCTGCTTTTCGCTTCTTATACTAAGGAGACTACGATATTTACACATGTGTGTGTAGTTTATTTCACTTATGAGTATATGTTCAACTGGCAGCCACTTCAGTATAAATGCTTCAAGCTTATCATTCTTAAGAGCTGAGTAATACTCTATTATATAGAAATACCACATATTTTTCAACCATTCCTCATGTGATGGACATCTTGGTTGTTTCCAAGATTTTGCTATCACACACTGAACTGCTATAAACATAGGTACACATATATCTCTATGACACAACGTTTTCAGATCCTTTGAGAAAATTCCCAGTAGGAGGATAGCCGGCTTGAATGGCATTTCTAGTCCTATTCTTTTGAGGAGTCTCCATACTGATCTCCACAATGGTTGTACCAGTCTACATTCCCACCAGCAGTGGAGAAGTGTTCCCTTTTCCCCACCACCTCTCCAACATTTGTTGTTGGTTGATTTCCTTATGATAGCCATTCTTTCTGGAGTGATATAGTATCTCAGTGTTGTTTTTATTTGCGTTTCACGAATGGCTAGCGATGTGGAGCACTTTTTCATATATTTATTCGCTTCTTTAATTTCATCTTTTGAGAAGTGTGTATTCATCTCAGATGTCTATTTCTGAATTGTGTCTTTAAATTTGAGGGCCCTGTTATATCTTAGTTCTTTATATATTCTAGACAGTAGTCCTCTGTCTGATTGCTTATTAGTTAGGATTTTTTCAAAATTTGTGGGTTGTCTTTTCACTCTGTTGACAATTTCTTTTGACATGCAGAAGTTCCTTAAGAAGAGTTGATCCCAGTTGTTGATTCTTTCAAGCACTTCCCGTGTTAATATATGTTTGTTCATGAACTCTTTACCTAACCCTTTATCTTCAAGAGTTCCTCCTACTTTCTCTTCCAGGAGATTGAGTGTTTCTGTTTTAATGTCTAGATCTTTAATCCATTTTGACTTTAACTTAGTGCATGGTGATAGAGCTGGGTCAAGTTTTAGTTTTCAGCATATAGAAAGCCATGTTTTCCACCATTTGTTAAAGAGACTATCTTTCTTCTTGTGAGCTTGTGTAGCCCCTTTATCGAAGATCAGATGGCTGTGTGTGATTTTAGATGCTTCTGTATCTTCTAATCTATTCCATTGATCCTCAGGTCTATTTTGTTGCCAATACCATGTTGATTTTATCACAGTGGCTTTGTAGTATAATTTTAAATCAGGAATTGTGATACCTCCTGCCTTGTCTTGATTGGTGAAGATTGCCTTTGCTATTCTAGGTCGTTTGTGGTTCCAAATAAATTTTAGGATTGATTTCTGTATGTCTGGGAGGTATGTTGGTGGCAGTTTGATAGTGATTGCATTAAATCTGTACAGCAGTTTTGGGAGTATGGCCATCTTCACGATGTTGGTTCTTCCTATCCAGGAGCATGGAATATCTTTCCATTTTCTGAAATCCTCTACAATCTCTTTTCTTAGGGTGTTGTAATTTTCCATGAAAAGATCTTTGACTTCCTCGGTTAAGTGAATCCCAAGGAATTTCATTTTCCACGGTGCTATTATAAAAGGTATTGTTTCTATTGTTTCCCTTTCAGTGTGCTTGTTTTCTGTGTAGAGGAATGCTATTGACTTTTGAGTACTGATTTTGTATCCTGATATGCTACTGAATTTCCGTATCTGTTCTAGTAGTTTCTTGGTGGAATTTTTGGGGTCTTCCAAGTAAAGTATCATGTCATCTGCAAATAGTGACAATTTAACTTCTTCTTTACCTATTCTTATTCCCTTTATTTCTCCCTCTTTTGTAATGGCTGTTGCTAAGGATTCCAAGACTATATTGAATAGGAGGGATAATAGAGGACATCCTTGTCTTGTACCTGATTTAAGTAATATTTTTTCAAAATCAATAACAACACAAGAGCAGTATTGGTTTTCTTTTCATAAAGTTGTGTAAAATGGGATTATTCACATTGTAAGATACATAGTACTTGTACACACGCACCTAACCTATGATTTTCCTGTTACATTACCTGGCTAGATATTAGCCTTATGGCACCATCTTACAGAATGACCCATACTTGGGTATTTACTGTATTTTATTTTTAGTAAACTAATTTTCAATCAGAATTTCTTTTAATTTACATTATAAAGTCTTTGTAAAGCTCTTGGCTTACTTTGCCTTCCTTGCTTCATGCACACTCTGAAGTCCCTCTCTTATAATGTCCCTGGTCCCATTATTCTCCCTTCTTTTTGGAAATTTATGATATTTATGGCCCATATTCCCATTGTTAAGCTTTCTGCCCAATCTTGTTCCAAACTTTCTCTTTTCCAGTAATAGTTTTCCTCATACTATTTTATCACCTTATTGAGATTCCATGTGTCTTAGAGAAGAACACTTTTCTCAATTAGGTAATCCAAGCCCAGTGCGCACACAGAAATCTCTGGCCTTATTTATATATATTTTTTGTTTCTTTATGTATTTAGAACAGGGTCAACCAGGACTCACCACACAGGTTGGACACTCAGTGATTCTTCTGTTTTCAGCCTCCCAATCCCTGGGATTACTGGCCTCCATCACCACAACCAGTCTCAGTCACTGTCCCAACCCACTCCATAGGTGGAGCCAGTATAGTATATGGGTGATCAAATTCCAGTGTAGGTAGGCACATTAGCCCACTGGGCTATTTGGCTGGCCCTGTAATCACTGAACTTTATTCAAGCCCAGTTTCAAAATAAGATGAAGATTGGGGATTCAGTGTGAAATTGGAGCTGTAATTCTGACCAGCAAGTACAAATCTTACCTCTCATTTCTTCCTTTTTTAAAAAAGCATAATAGAACATTTATTTATTTATCTAGCATTATTATTGAAACCTACAGCCTCCCAAGCATGGCAAAGATGGTGCTAGACCTCACTATTGTGGGATTTACTCATTAGGAATTGAGAGCAAAACCTACTTGAAGAGATAAACAGAAGGTACAATACATCAATATCTCCCAGGATTTGTTCACCCATAAATAATCCCTTCTACATTTTTTCTTTTTTTCATTTTATTAATGATGCACATGTAGTAATTTCACATAGCATGGAGTTCACTATGGTATGCCAATGCATGAATTCAGTACTACCAATCAGTGGGTTTTTGTTTTTTCTTTTCTGAAACCAGGGAATGAACACAGGCTCTTGCCCTTGCCTGGCAAGCACCCAATCAGTGTACTACTAAAATCTCTTTCTCCCACCCTCTGCCTTATCAATGTCTAGTAACTACTGTGCTACATTCAGGTCAATTTCTTTTTAACTTCTATACATGAGAGAGAGAGAAACCACTGGCTCCTTACAGCACCTGCAGCATGATAGAGGGGTATTGCAGTAAAGGATGCAGGAGATGGCCATGAGCACTGTAGGGCAGCATAAAGGCGGAGACTCATGGCTAACCAAACCTGGGTGATGCAAGCTTCCCATGGGGCAAATCATAGTTTCACAGTGAAAGGCAGAATATAAATAACCACAACTGAGAGTCTTCCCTTTATGTATCTTTACAGCTAAGCCCAACTAATAAAACTGAGAGGAATTCCTTCACTACTGTGGGACTGGTTAAAAACTGACAGTGGGCCAATTGACTATTTTGATACTTGATAAAGCAAAATGGAAAGAAAATCTGGCTTCTAAATTTAAAAATGTAGAAATGATAAGTAAAATAAACTTAAAATACATATTCAATGGAAATATTCAAAACTTTGCAAAGCTTTAGTGGAGGCACTAGATTAAAAATATTTCACACATCAGTTTTTCAAGAAAGAATTGAGATATATTATTACATTCAAGATGAAGCACTTGATCTCTGGTGAGTATGTGGGTGAGCTTCTGTGCTCCCCTATGCCCACTGGACCCCCGTGAACCCAGCCCAAACCCTGTGAGTGAGTGAGACCTTCATCTCTGCTCCCAGGATGCCTGTGAACCCTCCAGAACCAGCCAAAGCCTGGTGTGTGAATGAGAAGTTCTGCCTCCCTCTCTGGACTCTGCCAGACACAGCCCAAGATGAGGCACAGCGAGTGTGTGGGAGAGTTTCTGACCTCTCCTTTGCCTACTAGATCACTCTGGACACAGCCCAGGGCCAATTGTGAGTGAGTCTTTTTTTCGTGCTCTCTAGACCCCTCCAGAACTAGCCCAGGCCTGGCATACAGGCTGGGGTGAAACTCTGCAGCTCAATTCCCCGCAGAGAGGCTAGGGGCCAGAACAACTCAGCTAACCAAGGAGCAGAATATCTGGCCAGAGGGGCGCAACAGCTATAGCAGGAAGAAGTTGAGCACCGCAGCCAGATCCAAGAGAGGCACAACTGGATAAATTCAAACGTTATAGATATGCACCTCAATTTCAGTAGGCGCTAAGGTTATAAATGCATCAAAGCTTCACACCAAAGGTCAGAGGACAGTACTACATAAAATGACAAAGAGAAGGAGTAAAATGCAATGTGAAGCCCCAAGCTGATACAGAACAAGTGCAGAAAATATTAGCACACAAGGAATTGGGAATCACACAGCAGAAATGTCTGAAATAATAGAATATGAAGTAAAGACACAATGCAGAAAGATATAGAACAACTCAGGTCAGAAATAACCTCTGAAATAAAAAATGAAATCTCTTAGTTAATAGCACCTGAAGTAAAGAACCAAAATTCAGAAACATGTACAGGAAATCAGATCAGAAATAATCTCTGAAGTAAAAAAAGAAAGGATAACTAATGAAATCAGTTTAATAACTGCTTCTCAAGAAGAACCTGATAAAAAATAGAGATTAGAAAAATGATGGAATCCTTCAATGAGCAATATAGAAAAGAAATAGATCGCATGAAGCAGAGTCAATGAGATATAGAGGAACTTAAAATCTCAATCACAAGATTGCACAACCATCTCAGTGAAAAGGAAGATAGAGTTTCAGATCTTGAGCCGCAGTTGCATCTACTGAAAGGTAAGAAGAGATCTCTTAAAAACAGGATGTAGGACAAGATAATTCATCAAATGCAAAATGATGCAAAGAAGAACAATATGAGACATCAATGAGAATGAAGGAATCAATACATAAGATATAAAAAGAATATTGGCAGAATAGCAGAAAACTTCCCAAATAAGGGGAAACAACTTGACATTCAGTAACTGAAACATGCAGAACTCCAAATAACATCAACCCAATTAAAAACACACCAAAACATATAACAGTCAAGATACCAGAAATCCAGCACAACAAAATGTACTGAAAGCCACTAGAGAAAAGAAGCAGATCACATTCAAAGGAAAAACCCATCAGAATAATGGCAGACATCACTTCACAAACAATGAAGTCAAGAAGAACATGGAGCAGAGTACTTCTAGTCCTCTATGAAAACAAATTCCAAAAGTAGGAGGAACTCTTGAAGACATAGGGCTAGGTAAAGAGTTCATGAACTTGGCCGGGCATGGTGGCGGCATGCCTGTAATCCCAGCACTTGGGAGGCTGAGGCAGGAGGATTGTTGTGAGTTCAAGACCAGCTTGAGCTACAAAGTGAGCTGAAGGACAGCCTGAACTGCATAGTGAGACCTTGTCTCAAAAAGACATTAAAAAAAAAAGAGTTCATGGACAAGAGGCTGGGGAGATGGCTCAGTGGAAGAAGCGCTTCCCTGGCAAGTGCAAGGGTCTGAGTTCAATCCC
>PVKA01025770.1:0-32566 GCA_004027165.1 Ctenomys sociabilis
TTTGGGGGATTTGTTTGTTTAGTGTTTTTTTCTTTGGCGGGACTGAAGATTGAACTCAGGCCCTTGAACTTGCCAGGGAAGCACTTCTTCCACTGAGCCATCTCCCCGGCCCTTGTTTACTTAGTTTGGATACTAGGAATCGAACTCCGGAC
Organism: Ctenomys sociabilis; assembly: GCA_004027165.1. Classification (NCBI taxonomy): domain Eukaryota; kingdom Metazoa; phylum Chordata; class Mammalia; order Rodentia; family Ctenomyidae; genus Ctenomys; species Ctenomys sociabilis. The sequence goes on from PVKA01025770.1 coordinate 153, forward strand.
CTTGGTCTTGCCAGGCAGGCACTGTGCTGCTGAGCTATATCTGCAGCCTGTTGACGTTTCTTTGAGATGTGATCTTGTGGTGAGGTTCAGGCTGGCTTTGAACTTGCTTTGGTTCTCCTGTCTCAGCCTCCTGAACTCTGGCATTACAGGCATGCACCACCATGTCCAGCTAGCCGAAGCTCTGGCCTCATTAGAAACACCCAAAGAATTTTTTTTGACATAACTGAAGGAAGCTAGAAGAGATGCCACCAAAACCAGGAAAAAGAAGAAAAGAAAATAAATTACTGATGTGTTTGCAAAATCAGAGCCCAAACCAGGGACGGCTGAAAGCCTACAGGAGCTGCTGACTGGCTAGGAAAGCAGCACTCACTCAGAGACTAAGTTAAAAGAACTGCATCTCCCAGAGTTTTTTCCCTCCGTGCCAATGATTTGACTCGTTTTTTTGTTATTCCTGAAAGAAATTTTGTTCTAAGTAGGTAAAACTTCAGAAACACTGTGGAGAGAAGTCGGTCCTGATGCTGAGTGTCCATGGCTCGAGATCCAGGCTCTAGAGCGCCTTGGGTGGAAGCAGCACCCAGAGGAGACCACAAGGCTGGGAGGCTGACAGCAAGTCCCGTGCAGGCCCCAGAGCAGCTGAGCCACTGCACAGGCGGTGGGGGCAGCGGGAGCTCCAGGGGCACTGAAGAGGTGGCCTTAACTTGAGCACCTTGGAGCTTCTGACACCCCCCGGCTTTGGTTTTCTGACACAGGGTTTCGCTGTGCAGTGCAGGCCTCCCTTGGGCTCACTGAGTAGCGCAGGCTGGCCTTGAACTCACAGCAATCCTGTCTCGGCCTCCCGAATGCTGAGTTCAGGGCAGTTTCTAGTTTTTGACTAGAACTGGAGAGATCAGAAGTTAAAAGGATGGTGATCATTCCTGAGATAAGAAAGGAGGTTTTCAGTCTTGAAGAACTGAGCGCACCCAGCCAATGGAAATCAGAAGTGGGGCTTTCCCAAGTCTAGAGCCTATGGAAGAGTCCAATTTCCACAGTGGAATTTGCACCCCATTTAACAATGCAGGCAGAGCAAAAGCACTCAGCACATCAGCTATTACTGTGTGTGCGAACCGTATCACCACATGGGAATGTTTGATGGGAGTCTGTGCAAGAACTGAATCTGTTTCCCTGCTCTCTTGTGTGATAAAGAATCAGCAGTGTGCGTGCACGCACGTGTGTGTACGTGCCATCAGCAGGCCCAGATGGTCATCAGTCTTTTTTTGGTCTTTTTGAGGCAGGGTCTCACTATGCAGTTCAGGCTGGCCTTAAGCTCACTTTGTAGCTCAGGCTGGTCTCGAACTCACAACTATCCTCCTGCCTCAGCCTCCCGAGTGCTGGGATTACAGGCCTGTGCCACCACGCCTGGCATGGTCATCATTCTTGCTAAGTATGCTGGCCACCAGGTTCCTGGAGACCATAGGCCCTAGTACAGAATGGTGGGACAGAAGCAAGCTGGTCCTGTGCCCTTGTCCAGTGACCCCAAGATCAGCTGCAGTGCAGTTCAGAGACAGGAAGCACCTCCTCCATACCACACTGAGGCTCCCCCAGCTGGCACCAGAGCATTGGGCCAGGGAGGTCCCAGGTGCTGACAGAGCAGGACTTGGTACCTGACATGATGGGTTCAAGGATGGCTAGGAGAAGAGATGAAGGTGAAGGTGTGGGACGGAGAGACTAGGAGCAAACTGAGGGCTGGGGCACTCAGGTCTCCATTGGTGGAAGAGAAGCTCTCTGGCACTCCCTCTGTTCTGTCTTACTGGTCTCTGGCCCAGACAGACAGAAAACAGACTCCTTTAGACATTCCTGGTATCTCATAGGGTTTGGCTATTGATTGTGTCCACTCTCGAAAAAGCTGCACTTAACTGGGGATTGAACTCAGGCCCTTGCGCTTGCCAGGGAAGCTATCATCATTATTAGTAGTATGGCAGTTCCCACCAAGCCACTCCCGCACACTTACTGATTTGTCCCGGGAGATCTTCTTGAAGATGACATGGGGCTTACTGGACCTCATGCTGGCTGCCATACTGTCTGTCCCCAGCAATCTTCCACTCGGGTGCACGGCGGGCTCTCAGGGCCAGGAAGAGGTAAACAACCCTGAACATAAAGTCAGGGACATCCTGGGTATAAGAGCTGCTGGCATTGTGCGATACGCACGCTGGACCTTCCCTTTATGCATGGTGAGAAAACAAGGTCTTGAGCTTGTTTGCATCTCACTGTGCTGTGAAATTTTTAAGTGTTTTAGTTTTCTTGTTAGGTCCCAACCACCTTTTAGGAAACCTCACCAGGTAGAAACCAAATGCTACCATGACTAGGTTTTACGGCAAACACAACAGACTTTTTTTTTTTTTTTTTTTTTTGGTGGAACCAGGGGTTGAACTCAGGCCCTTGTGCTTACCAGGCAAGCACTTATTCTACTAAGCTATCTTCCTGGCTCCCTTTATGGCAAATAAAGAAGAAAAAGTTCCTACAGCCCACGACGTAACCATGTTACAGTTTTCTGGCACCATCAGAAGTTCCCAACCTCTATCGTGCAGGTCCTATGAAGCAGCACTTCCTTTTCCAACTTCTGTTCCCTCTACTTAGTTTCGTGGACAGTTAAAGACATGTCAGTGATCTCAAATTCAAAGCTTTTGAAAGTGCATAGACAGGCCAAACAGAGGCAAGTCTGGCCATGATACTGCCCGTCCTCCCTTCCCCCGCTCATGCCCTGGCTTCCCAAGAAGGTTTGGAATATGGTGGTCACATACCCTGTAAATTGTCACCAACCAGACAGGATGCCAGGAGAGGCCAGGGAGGGTCCCTATGCTCCCAATCGAGGAGCAGCTGGCTCTGTTCCGGGCCAGCAGGTGCTGTCACTGATGACCCCACAGAGGCACAAGTGAGGGCCTTGGCGGATGGACCCGTATGGGGAATTTGTAGGAGATCTGCAGCGGATGTGTCTGGATCTGTGTCTCGAAGCCAAATCCTGTTTATAGAGGGGTGTGGAAATTGGATTAGTGTGGAGAGTGTGGACTGGTAGTTTCAGCAGTTCTAAGCATTAGGCAGGGACCCGTCTGGTTCCCTTTGGAAGGTGCGTGGGGAGGGGCCACAGAGGATGAAAGCTACTTGCAGCCTAAGCTCCTTTGGGTTCTGGAAATAGACTGCTTATCCCTTTGCTCCTCAGCACCGTCCAGATGGGATCTCCAAGTGCAGGGACAAACTTGATCAAACTCAGCAGGGATTATGCAAACACAAAGGTCAAGGAGACATGGCAACCTCAGAAGAACCAGGGGTTACACAGGCCAAGCTGGGCCATTCTTCTCCTCCACCCTGAGTCCCCTTGCTTAGGTCAGAGGGCCCTATGGCTCCGCCACAGTACCTCTGCCTGTCTCCCCAGCCACAGGGACGCCCACGAGTCCACCCAGCCACCTGAGCTTCTCTGGGCCCTAGGGACTCTCCCCAGCTGATGGTCCCCATACCCCATCCAGGTCCTTCTACATGTGTAGTAGGGAGGCCTTGAAGCCCCTGCCCACGTCCCCCAGGATGCCAGGATCTAGGCAGCCTCCTTGGGGCATGTGCGGGCGCATCAGCCGGACTCAGCTTGCTCCCTTCCTGTCCTTGCTCGCTCCTCTCCTCCCCACTTCCCACCTTTCTTGGCCCTTTGCAGTTCCTCTTTTTCTGAGGCAGGGTCTTGCTGCTTAGGCCACACGAGCCTCCTGCCTCAACCTCCCACTTCCTGCAACTGCGCTGTGCACCACTCTGAGCACCACTGTGAGCTTTGGAGGCGCTGACAAAGGGGGCGCTGTAGGACTCCTTGGGCGCCAACCCCTACAGACAGACGGTCGGAGCTGTCCTCCTGGGATGCCCAGCGCTCTTCACCAGGCTGTTACACTCTGGGCCACAGTTGCCCTGACCGTCCATAGCAGGGCCCGCCTGCGCTCCCGAGCCATGGGGCCACCCACCTAGCCGCCCCTGGCCTGCTTGCTCCACCTGTTCCTTGCCACAGAAGCCACAGAAATACTCTTGCCACGTTTATCCCTCACCTCTCATGAGGCCCTAGATCTTCCCTGGATGGCTGTGTGGCATGGCGTGTCCCTCCTCTAAGAATGACACACTGTCTTTGTAATGGCAATCCTCTCTTAACCTGTTGGCCTCACCTGAAAAATGGGACATTTTAAAACAACCAGGATTGGACCGGGGAGATAGCTCAGTGGCACACGTGCTTGCTGGCAAGTGTGTAGGGCCCCAGTTTGATTCCTAGTACAACAAAACAAACACCAGGATCATTCACTGGTGTTAAAACCGTCAGAGTGAGGTGGTCCCCCTGGCTCTTGATGCTCTTGTTGTCTTCTGCTGCCTTCAAGCACTGCCCTTGTGCCACGTGGAGGCAGCTGATTATTGACTGAAAACTCCACAGCTACCCCCAGAGGAAGCAGGCCACCTACCACTCGCTATGATGCTGGCTGCCCACCTCTCCAGACCCCTGTCACAGCTCCCAGGAAGGACCCTAAGTGTCTGTGACAGAGAAAATGGAGCTAGGCGCTCGCTGTTGCTTTGCTTTGCTTCCTGGACCCCCATGAGCCATTGGACTTACGCCAGTGAGGTGAACCCAGCTGGCAGCAAAGCTGTCCGTACCACAGGCTGTGACTCTGGCTTCGGGTTCTTTGGCCAAGCACCTGCATTTGAAAGGCTTCATTGTGTTTGCCGGCTGCTTGATGAAGGACAAAGGGGACAGTGGGGTCAAGGAGCTGGACAGCCTGAACAGTGAGTACGTGAGAACCATCCAGCTCAATGTGTGCAGCCCTGAGCAGGTGGAGAAGGCAGTGGAGATGGTGCGCTCGGGCCTGAAGGAGCCTGAGAAAGGGCTGTGGGGCCTGATTAACAATGCAGGCCTCAGGGCTTTGGGGAGGTGCAGTTCACCACCACTGGGACCTACACGGAAGTGGTAGAAGTGAACCTCTGGGGCACAGTGCGGACAACAAAATTTTTCTTCCTCCTCCAAAGAGCCAAAGGCTGCGCAGTCAACATCAGCAGCGTGCTGGCCGCATGGTCCCCCTAATACATCACCAAGTTTGGGGTGGAGGCCTTCTCCGACTGCTTGCACTATGAGCTGTACCCTCTGGGCGTGAAGGTCAGCATGGTAGAGCCAGGCAACTCCATCGCCACCACCAGCCCGTACAGCCCAGAGCACATCCGGGCCATTGCCAGGAAGATGTGGGATGAGCTGCCTGAAGTCGTGCGCAAGGACTGCGGCCGGAAGTACTTCGATGAGGAGATCGCCAACATGGAGGCTTACCGCAACGGCGGCCCCACAGACACGTCCCCATCATTGACGCTGTCACCCACGCCCTGACCACCGCCACCTCATGGACTACTGCTGGGGCTGCGGATGCAGATCATGGCCCTCTTGCCTGGAGCTGAGTCCGACGTGATCTACACCCACTGACGGGCTTTGCTGTGACCCATCCGGGAGCCGCCGTGGGAGGGGAGAGGCTGGGGTGAGTGGAGCACATGCAGGCACCTTAACCACGTGGGGGTCACCGCTGTCCTCCGAAGACTCATTGTATTTTATTTTTAGGAAGATTCATTTTAGCATTAACAAAGCAACCCAGCCTGACTCACGTGTTCAGTGGCTCAGGGCTTCACAAAATGGGGTCCAGGTGAGGTGGCCTAGACCTTGTGGTGAACATGGTGCATCTATCTGGATTCAATTTCATATGAAAATTTTGGGAAACATCTTTACATTAAACACATTAACACCCTGGTACCACAAAAAAAAAAAAAAGTTTAAACACATTAACAGGGACCCGGGAGATGGCTCAGTGGAATAAGCGCTACCCTGGCAAGCGCAAGGGCCTAAGTTCAATCCCCAGTTCCACCAAAAAGATAGAGAGCGAAGTGAAGGGGTGATGTGGGGTGGCCATCCCGGTAGCACCAGATCCGCGGCTCACAGCTCCAGCTGAGTGCATTGCCGACCTTCACAACAACCAGGGCAACCTTCACATCCTCAGCGGTGTTGGTCCAGGGAGGTACTGCCTGAGGATATGGCTCCGTGGCCTAGCACTTGCCCCACACTCCTGGGATGTGCCCCCAGGACCAAGTGGCACCCACGAAACCTTCAGCCATCACTCCTGCTTACAGGGATACAGAGAACAGGGGAACAAGACATATGACATCACCCAGCTGCCAGGCAACCCATAAAGCTGCTTCTGTCTTGCTATTTTCTGTTTTGTTTTTATTTTGTCTTTTTGAGACTGGATTTCCCTATGCAGTTCAAGCTGGCCTTGAGCTCACTTTGGCCCAGGTTGGTCAGGAACTGACAATCCTCCTGCTTCAGTCTCCTGAATTCCAGGATTTAAAAAAAAAATTCTCTTTCTTTCTTTTCTTTTCTTTTTTTTTTTTTTTTTGCAGAACCAGGGATTGAACTCAGGCCCTTGTGCTTGCCACGGAAGCACTTTTTCTACTGAGCCATCTCCCCAGCCCGGAGTTCTGGGATTACAGGTCTGTGATACCACACCTGGTCTGTCACTGCTGTCTTGTGTTAATCAGTAGCATCAGAGAGGATGCCCTAGAATGAAAAACACTCAAAGGACTCAACGTTCAGATATAATATGCAGGCTAAGCTGGATATTCACGGGGACAAAAGGTGTGCAGGAGCCGGGCGTGGTGGCGCAGGCCTGTAATCCCAGCACTGGGAGGCTGAGACAGGAGGATTGTTGTGAGTTCGAGACCAGCCTGAGCTACAAAGTGAGCTCAAGGCCAGCCTGAACTGCACAGTAAGACCCTGTCTCAAAAAGACAAAAAAAAAAAAAAAGGTGCCCAGGAGAAGAACGCACCGGCAAGGTGAAAATTACCGGAACAGGCAGGCAGGTGGCACCACTGAGCACACGCACAGGTGCTAGGATGCGTCTCTGGCCAAGCACAAACCACAAGGGTACGCGGTGTGTTCTTGGTGGTGGAGGTACTAGGTTTTCACGGTGTGAACATTTTGTTTGTCCGTAATTTTCACATTTTCTCCAAGCATCACTACTGCTCCTGTAACCAAAATATTAAAAGAGAAGCTTGGGGAGCTGGCGAGAGAGCTCAGCGGACTAAGCACCAGCTTAGGCAAGCTCGGGGACCAGGATTCAATTCCTGACACCACATTCTGTACCCCGCCCCCCCCAAGTGTGCCAGTAATCCCAGTGCTGGGCTGAAAACTAGAATTACTAGGAATCTGAGCTGCATAGTGTGACCCCATGACACGTAAATAATAAATAAATAAATAAATAAATAAATAAATAAATAAATAAATAAATGAAAGGGGAGTTTAGAGTACATTGAAATCTCATTTAGGGCTGGCAAGATAGCTCAGCGGTTTAAAGCACCAGCTTGGGGAAGCTTAGCAAGTGCAGGGATGGCAGTTGGATCCCGGGCACTACATGCTGTGCCAACCCCGCGCCCTGGGTGCACTGAGCCGGCCACAGAGTCTGGGCATAGTGGCACACGCCGCAGCGCTGGGGAGGCTGAAAACAGGATGATTAGGAGTCCGAGCTGCGTAGTGAGACACTGTAACAACTAAGTACATTTAAATAAATAATTTGTTTTTAAAAAATCACATTTTTCCTGTCAAAATGCAAAGATAAGAGGAGGAGCAAAGACTAGGGTTCTTCAATTTTTCTAGCATAGAGGCAGCCGGACTCGCGGCTGCAGACTGGGCGCTGTCAGCTCCACGGTCTTCCAGGGACCTTCTCCTTCTGCTATGTAGCCTCCATGCCGCTAGAGGGCAAAGTTGAGTGGACACAAATTAAATTACAACTGGAGAGGACCTTGTGAATGAGCTTATTTATTTTTGAGTGAGCTTATTTATTTAGGTACTACTGCGAATCAAATCCATGGCCTCACGCATACTAGGCGAGCATTTTACTCGCACTCTTGGGAATGTCCTTCCCATCCCCTGGTCTGTGATCAAATTTTCTCTTCTTGGGAGAGAAATGAAAGAAGGGTACCCCTGAGTTTTTTCTGAAAACCAAATGTGTCCAATATAAATGACTGCCTCTTATTCTAAGATTATGAGGGTTTTGATTTTTCTGGCACGAAGATGTTCTTCCCCCAGCTTTCCCAAGACGGACTACATCCCACATAGCCCAGCCCCGCATGTGCAGCCTCGGGACCCTGGCCTTGGCACCCAGCTGCGCTGCCCACCGCAGCCCGCAATGAGCAGCCCTTGTTCCCCTGGCACCGTGCCTGCCAACCTCCCCACGGAGCCTGCAGCCCCTGACCAAAGATCTGCCTCATCATTACTTCTGCATTCTAGAATTTTATTGTAAAATTTAAGAGCATAGAAAAAATTAAAAGAAAATACAACATACACCCAATCAGCCCCAAGTTTCCACAGTAACATTTCTGATGCCTGTGTTCATCTGTGTCAAATGCTGTTGGATGCTTTTTTTCCTTTTTTTTTTTTTTTTTTTTTTTTGAGGAACCGGGGATTAAACGCAGGCTCTTGCGCTTGCCAAGGAAGTGCTTATTCCACTGAGCCATCTCCCGGCCCTGATGCTTTTTTCTTTTGATCCACTTGAAAACAGGAGCCTGGCATGGTGGCATACACCTGTAATCCTGGCACTCAGGAGGCTGAGGCAGGAGGACCTTTGCGAGTTTGAGACCAGCCTTGGGCTGCAACGTGAGCTCAAGGCCAGCTTGAGCCGCATAGTGAGGACCTGTCTCAAAAAGACAAAAAAAGAAAAAGAAAAGCATTGCCTGAGCTGCATCCCTTGAGCTTGCCAGGGAAGCGCTTATTCCACTGAGCCATCTCCTTGGCCCTGACCTTTCTTTTTATAAAATAATTAAAGTACATAGTTGCTGAGAAAATAGTTAAGTTGGCAAACCTTCCCTAGATTTGGTAGAGTCCTGTTGTGTAGTTCAGACCAGCTATGAACTCACTGTGTAGCCCAGGCTGGTCCCAAACTCACAGAAATCTTTATGCCTCAGCCTCTCTATTTGCAGGCATGCGTCACCACACTTGGCTGCACTTCTTTACTACTTTACAAATTTCCAAAGTTTGGAAAGCACTTAACATGGCAACACTGTTACTCCAGGTCCCCCTGAGTCTCCAAACCCTCAACTCAGCAGTGGCTGCAGGGTGGCAGTCGGTGGCTGGACAGTGATTTCAGTAAGAGGCTTATGAGCTTTGGGGTCAGCTCGTCATCCTCAAGGCTCAGTAGGGCCCACGGGTGAGGGGACTGGCACCTGCTAAGCAGGGTGTGGAAACTGTCCTGGCTGCTATAGTTTTACTACACAGAGGACTGGGAAGTCGGGGGCAGCTGACATTTGTGGAGTGCTGGGCAGTCGGCTTACTACCACTCCACCTTCAGTCCAGCATGTCTTCCAGCCAATCTCTCCTCTTTGGACCAGAGGGCAGTCATGGATCAGACTGTGTAGTGACAGCTCAAGTCAAATGTGCAATCCTATGGGATCTTAGGATCCCTAGATGTCCCACGGTGGCCCCTGCAGGTTGCCAAATGTGGGAATAACTGATTTCTATACCCACCTTCCTTGCAGCAGCACAGGGAAGTCCTGTATCACTCCCACTCAGGTGAGCGCCTCTTCCATGCACAAACTCCCCAGAGCCTGAGGACGCTCATCACAAGGCCAGGGGACCACTCACCTCCCTGGGGTCCGGCCTGATAGACCGCAAAGCCTGGCTCAAAGCATCACTTGAAGACACGTGGCACTCAGGTTCCGGGACCAGTGAGGCATACCTGTAGCCCAGGCTGCAGCTCTAGGCCCGTGTTCCACTGAGGGGTCCACTGTGGCTGTGGGGCCAGCTTACCACCCCTGCCCTCCTGGTGCCCGTCGGTGCTGTCCATGGACGTCCCATGACCTCCCTGCTTACGAGAAGATTCAGTTACCCTCCAGGTGCTTGGCCAGTGACACAGAAGTTTTAAACCTTTGCATTTTCAGGTAGTTTGATTCACAGCAAAAGCAACTGGACCCAAGATCAACAGATGATAAATAAAACTGCTCACGTGGCCTGATCCGGGCTTCTCATGTGCCTACTACTCAACCTGGGATTAGAGCCCAGTGTGGCCCATGGTCTGAGCAAGACAAGAGACTGAGCAGCTTCTGGCTCAGAGGCAGAAACTAGGGAGCTTTGCAATGAAAGTTCGGGGCCTGAGACCAAATTTGACTCACTTGGCTCGAGTCAGCAGCTTCTGGGGTGTGTTGTGGGGGTGAGCATCCACCTGGGGCACTTGCTTAATGCTTACCACGTACCTGCCGGCTTGTCTTTCCAGCTGGGGTGGTGGTGCTGAGGACTGGGGTTCAGGACTCGAGGGCGTAGGCCCCACTGCGAACCTTCCCCTTCCCCAATAATTTGGGTCATTGCAGCAGACTTGAGAATAGCAGGCTTAGTTCATTACTGCCCAAGGCACTGTGGTTTCCTTGTTTGACAGGTGCTCTGGCAGGAGCTAGTTGTCTCTTGGTGTCCTCTCCCCAAGTCTGGAGCAGAAGGTCACCCACGCTTCCTGACTGTCCTATAAGCAAACAGCTACGCTGACGACTGGGAAAATGCTTGGCACCAGCACCCGGCCTTTCCTCTCCAAAGCTGCATTAGAGTTCTCTGCTGCCTGCGGTGAATGCATGAGGTGCCTTATGACACGTGGGAAAGAAAGCCAGTGTACGCTGCTTTCAGGAAAAGGCCTTGAGCCTGGGGTGTCACACCAGATGTGCACAGGACAAGAAATGGGACTGAGGGCAACATAAGGAACAATGAGAAAACACCAAGAAAGTAGTGACTATAACTTACAGGGACACAGACTGACCAAACTCCTCCTCTTCTCTTAATAAAGAATGAAAAATTACCAGATGCAAGCAATTTGAAAAGTATATAACAGAATTTTAAAAAATTTATAATCAAGTTATTTGGCAACATAAATAAATAAAATATGTGCCCCTGCCTGTGAACTTCAGCTTCTCCCAACCCAAGTTCTCCAGCACAGCAAATGCGGCAGAGGGCCAGGAAGCAGGGAGTACATGCCCCTTCCCCAGATCTCCTGTTCGCACCAACTGTCCAGAGAACAGGCACGGAAGAAAAAATAAAGTGCAAATGACAACGTGATAGAACACGGTGTATCAGATCCCCAGTCCTGAGCAGAGATCCTACACTCAGGGACAGGGAAGGGAGCTGCTCCTGGGCTTCCACAGCCTTGGGAGGGGAAGGGACCCCAGGCTGGTCCTGCACAGGGCTTCTTGCAGCAGACACAGGCTGTGGCAGGCAGGTCGAGGCAGTACATTCAAGGCTTCAGGCTCCTTGTCACCAGTGTGAGTGGGTGCACCTGTTGGCCAGGCATCTGCAGGAAAGCATCTCACTGGAAAAGGTTGGCACGTGTCCTCTGCCTCCAAGCCTCAGCTGGGGCTTATTTCCTGACTGGGATTTGGACATGCAATGGTGCAGGGAAGGGGAGCCCAAGACCCTGAAGGCTGTTTGGGGGACCTGTGGACGGTTCAGCAGTAATGAGACGTGATCAGAGGCCTGCAGCCAACCTGGGGGCCTGCGAGTGTCCCCCCACAGTCCAGCCAGAACTGACTCTGGAAAGGTGGGGCACAGGCTGATGCACAGGAAGCCCCTGCTCCCCAGTGAGGTATGAAGACCAGAGCTGTAGTGTTTCCACTCAGACCGTTTCAGTGTGGGCTCCTGCGGGCCAACTACCCATGTCCTTGAAAGTGCCTCAGAAAGGCGCTGTGCACACGAGCTCGTTCCCAGGAGGACACGCCACCACTGAGGCAGGACTGCTGGGGTCCCCTGTTTCTCCTGAGTCATGGCTGTGCCCAAAGCACAGCTTTGCTGCCTTTGTCCACACTGACCACGTGTAAGCCGGAGGGGGCCCATGCCACCGCGTTGATGGAGGAGCTTTGAGGAGAGACCAGAAGAGCACTGGGGTTAGTGGCCGGGCTGGGACCTGGCAGCCACAGCAGAGCTTGCTCGAGGCACAGGGGATGGAGGAAGCTCTGGGCCTCAGCTCTGTGTGCGTGGCAGGCGGGCATGGGGCTCCCGTTAGGCGGGAGGTGAAGTAAGGGGTGCATGAACGCCAGTGCTCAGCAGTCTTTACAGATGGGGTGATCTGAATCCCAGGGAGGCACAGAAGGGGTTAGAGGCAGCACACAGGGCAGGCTTCTCCCCACTGCCACCATGCCACGCCCAACCTCTCATTGCCTGTCATCTGCCACATGGCCTGAGCTGGTGCCCCCTCCGCCCCCAATAGGGCCCACTGAGGCCCAAACCTGGTGAGTACAGGGAGCTAGCGGCACCTGCCTCACCTGTGGTGCTTGGAGAGCGTCTTCTCCACTTTCCCTGTGAGCACGCTCCAGATGTAGAGTGCGCCCTCAGCTGAGCCTGCTGTCACGTAACTGCCATCGGGGCTGGCGGAAGCGGGAAGATGAGAACTTGGACCACGCGGCCCGCAGCTCAGGATGCTGTCCCCAAAGAGCCCAGCAGTCCCACCTTCTCCTGAAAGCTCCCCAGTCACCCAGTGCAAATGGGGGGCAGGGGAGCACCTGGTGCCTCCCAGGAGCCATGGTATGGATGGTGACACCCCCCCACTCCGGGTCTCTGGGCCACATTGGCCATGTCCCACTCCATGTCTCATCACGAACCAGTCACCTAGGCCTCAGTGGGGATGGACATTGCTACCAACCTGAAGACCACTCTGGTCCAGTCCGAGCCGCACTTGAACCCAGGGGCACTGGAACAGATAGCTGCAGTCAGCAGGTGCCAGGCAGGACAGAGGCAGCCCAGCCCCCAGCCCCCAGCCCCCAGCCCCCAGCCCCCAGCCCTGCTACCTGAAGGTCTGCTTCACGGCATTTGTGCGCAGGTCAATGACCTTCAGCAGGTCATCGCGGGAGCAGCTCAGCAGCTCAGTCCTCTCAGGGTTCAAGTCCAGGGCAGTGATCTTGCCCTGCAGCTCTACCTCCCGGACCACACTCTCTGACCTATGGAGAAGCAGAACGACGGAGCTCAGCTCTGATCTGCTAAGTTTCTGGGCCATTTCTGGACAACACAGTGACCCACAACCAGGACTTACTAGCAAGTGCTAACGAAGACTGCGGCCCAGGCCCAGTGAGTCTTCTGGGCACTCTGGTGCTACAGCTGCTCTAGGCATGGAGCAGGGAGCCAGGGCAGTCACCACCCTGTGTGATCCCAGCTCTACTTCTCCTAATTCTCTCCTGTGCCTGGGCCCAGCCAGGTCAGCTGACAGCTTCCTAGTGCAGCCAAAGGAAGCACTGACTCATCCACGGTTCAGCTGGGAGCTTTCAGCGAAGACTTCCCTACTACCACCCAGCAGGAATTAGCCCTACTGTCCCCAAATATGCGGCTTGAGGTAGGCTAACTGGACTTGAGACTTGGCGTCTCCACCACTCAAATACCTGGGTGGGACTGGGACTTCTCATTGTCTGACCCTAAAATTCCATGTTTCAATGAGGCCAAACTACAGGTTTTAAAAAGCTACAAAGGAAGGGGAGCCAAGGATCCCAGGTGTCCCACTAGCCTGCCTTTCCAGGGTCCACGCTGCCTCCAAGGCATCTGCTGAGCCCTCACTGCCGAGCTTCCCACTCCCCCGGGCCTCAGGCACCCTTGCCACCCCTGACTGACTACCTGGCCCCGTCCTTCCCACTTCTCCTTGCTCCCTCCCACTTCCTGTTCTCCCTCCTCACTCCACGCCCAACTGGCTGACCAGCCCCAGCTGACGCCTCCCTCTGCCAGATCCATTTCCTGTCTGCCTTGGGCCCCAAATTCTGGCCCACTCCGACCCAGGTCCTAAATCCCACTATGCCTTTTTTTGAGACAGGGTCTCACTGTGAGGGTCAGGCTGGCCTTGAACTTGCAGTGATCCTCTAGCCTCAGTCTCCTAAGTGCTAGGATACAGATGTGTACCACTAGGCCCAGTTCCAATGTCCCTTCTGTAAGTGCTACCCCCCAGAGCTCCTTGTGAAGTAATCACGTCCCTTTTCCACAACCATCAGGCTTAAGTCCTGGAATTGGCTTATAGAAAGCCCACTGCCCTCTGAGCCCAACTCACCCTAGCAGCCTGCTGGCCTGTGAGCGTGTGCTAGGAGAGGAAGTGGCACTGTGTAGGACCGCTCTGTGTGAATGGCTTTGGCTTTGCCTTTCCTGCAGTGCAAAGCCCACCCACTCCTCCACACAGAACCAAGAGCCCAGGCACAGGCATTTTGCTCCAGAGTGTGTGCTGCCCCCTGTGCCATCTTAGGTTGCCTGGAAGCAGGATGACTATCTCTGCCCACCTGCCTGGCAATAGGGCTGGTCTACAGCACACAGGGAACAAATGATCGCCCAACTCAGGTGCCCCTCTATGGTGGAGTCACTGTTGAGCTCCAGGTATCCTCGAGTTCATTTCTGCCATTCCTGAGACCTTCCTCCCCCCAACAAAACATCCTGACAGCTCTGTACAGACTCCTGTCTACTTCCCACCAAGCTCTGGGGCCATACCGGATGTCCCAGAAGCGAATTTTCTTGTCAAAGTGCCCACTCATCACACACTGCTCTGTGCAGACGATGTCATTGCAACTGGATCCTGCAAATACCGTCTTTATGCCTGAAAGAAAACCAAACATCATTAATCTAGCAGAGCTGCCATGTGGCTACACACACAGCTACATTCAACCACTGAACTGTCAGAGCCATGCCACCTTAAAGGAACGCCTACAAGAGCAAGTGTCACTGCTCCGTGCCACTCTGAACCTTGAGTTCAAGCAACAATGTGAAACAGAAATGCCACCTCCACTGCTAAGGTCTACATGAACACAGACAGAGAGACTGAATCTCCTCACAGACTTTGCTGCGCAGATCCCAGAGTTTGAGGGTCCGGTCGTGACTTCCCGAGACAATCCGTGCGTTGTCCAGCAGGAACTTAGCAGACAGCACTTTCCCACTGTGGCCCGTGAGCGTGTGCTAGGAGAGGAAGTGGCACGATGAGGCTCTGGGCCGCGCAGGGGCAGTGGACAGCACACATCTAAGCCACTGAGTCTCAACCAGAGCTGTGTGGTTCACACAAACAGTGCAGTGGCTCAGAGAGAAACTTTCAGGAAGTGTGAAACTTCAGTGGAAGAGTCAGGTCATGCAAGCTGGGCCTGTGGGGGAGATGGATATGGGGACCCTGGCTCCTCCAGGCCCAAAGTGACAGGGCCAGGTGAGCCCTTGAAGAGCAAGGAGTGGGAAGGTGCTTGCCACCAGCCCCCATGCTGCGCTCCTCTGTGAACAGCTTTAAGGTCTGGGCTGACACTTGAAAGCCCATACTGCATCCAACGCTGCTGAGTATCACCTCCACACTGGGAGGGAAGACAGAGCCACCAAGGCCCGCGTACGAGGGAAACATCAGGATGCTTGGAAAGTATTTGAACGCCCAGCCCCACTGCAGGAGACCTGGGCCACGGGTCCTTGGGACTATTTACTCCTCCTCCTCCTCCTCCTATCGGGGTGCAGACAACTGGGCAATGAGGGGCAGGCGGCACTGGGGACAGAACCCAAGGCTGCTACACTAAGTCACACCCCAAGGCCACCTGTCCTTTCTATCTCCCCAATTACCTATTCTTCTAGGGACAGGATTGTCCAGGTGGGGCTTGAACTTGCCATCTTGCTGCCTCTGGATACTAGATTAGTATGAGCCACCACACCTAGTTAAGGGATCAACTACTTTTTTGGGAGATAGGGTTTTGCTACATAGTCTAGGCTGGCATCAAACTCACACAGATCCTCCTGCCTCAGCCTCCTAAGTGCTGGGATGACAGGAGTGTGCCATATTTAGCTTTTTCTTTTTTTTTTTCTTTTTTTTTTTTTGGTCTTTTTGAGACAGGGTCTCTCTGTGCAGTTTAGGCTGGCTTTAAGTTCCCTATGTAGCCCAGGAGAACTTCAAACTGCCATGCCTGTCAAGTAGAAAGAATTTAGCAAACAGTGGCAGAATAAATTATTAACGCCAGGGGGAGTGCAGTCTAAGAAAACAAATTTAACCACACAGACTCAGTCCTGAGAAATGCTTTTAGTCTTACTCTGTTAACAGATGCTTGTCTTCTGAAAAGTTGGTTAATACTGGCTCTGATAAACTAAAATGAAACAGACCAATAAATAAAAATGAAAGACCCTCTTCTGGTTTCTACATCAGTTAGTGTAGTGAGTTCAAGTCCAACTCCCGGAAACGGAGCTCACGGCTCAGGCATGCTGGTCCTCTGCACCTCTGCTCTTTAGGTGTTCTGCCATGACCCTGAGCTTCTGCTCCATGGAGCCCACAGTACATGACCACCTCCTCTGCCAGCAGACACTAAATCACTGTCGCAAATAATCTGGCAACAACATCCATGCTTGTACACCTCTTCTTATGACCTTCCCTGGCCCTCTGCCTCTGACATGGTCTGATTTAGTTCTTATGAACATGAGTTCATGGAATGTGAGGGTATTCATTCATGTATTTTATATTTGATACGGGCGGGGGGGGCTGAGGAAATGGCTCAGTGGAATAAGTGCAAGGGCCTGAGTTCAATCCCCAGATCAGCCAAAATATATTTGGTACAGGGTCTTACTACACAGCTTGGACTCCTAGTGATCCTGTTTTCAGCCTCCCAGAACTGGGATTATAGGCATGCACCACCACACCCACTCTTGGGGGCCAGCATGGAAAGCAGGGGATGTGGTGCTGGAGATCGAACGCCTGGTCCCTGTGCTTGCTTATGCAGGGATTTAGTCCACTGAGCTATCTCACTGGCCCTAAGGGTTTTAATAGTGTGTTAAAGTTAAATCCCAGACAAGGTGAGACTGTCATGTAGAAAGCTCCATTTTCCCACTGAGGAAAGAGTAAATGGAGAATGATTTTCAGCAAACTGCACAAGTCCCTATCACCTGGTTTCTCCGTATTCTGCACCTGGACATCATGCGCACTTTTTCTTAGCTGCATCTTACCCGTAACCGATAATCATCCACAGTCCAGATTCGGCTTGCAAAGTCATTTGAAGCTGCTAAGAGGTATGCTCCCTACAGGAACGAAGAAAAGAAAAACAACTTTCAGCCAGAACAGAGGCATTCAATTCACAGGATAGATAATGACACCCAAGGTCCAGATGCCAATGCTTCAAGCCTAGTCTTAACACCAACAAGCCAGCACCAGCTGTCAACCACCATCTTGCAACCCAGCCCTTCCCGCTTGAGCTGACTCACCTGAGAGTGGGGCATCTCATGTGCACACTGCGCCTCCCCTGCCCTTGCCCTGCCACGGTAACAGCCCAGGCCAGAGTTCCAGGGACAGCACTCTCCCTGCCCTGCCTCCCGGTGAGCCCACCCCCTTCCAGGCACACAGCCCCACCCTCCAGCACCCCCTGGCCCCATCCACTCTATAGAGCCTTGAGCTCGTGGGCCACTGCAGTCTTGCCAGCTGTCCTTCAACTCACACTGCACCATTCTCCAAAAGCTCTCTGGGCTGTGGGCGAAACCCAGGGCCTGGCAGTGTGCACAAAGCCCTGGGTCTGACTGTGGTGCTATGAAAAGCCCGCTCAGCTTCAAAGCCCACCTGTAGCCCTAGGCCTCACCCCAGCTCTGGCGGCTCCATCTCACTGCATACACGAACAGAGCCGTGAAACACTCTCAGCCAAATTAAACCTCAGGGTTTGTCAGAGTTTGTCTTCTAGCATCCACTTCCTCCTGTCTCTAACAAGATGAGTTCTGTTGGTGTTAGAGACTCGGCTCTATGTAGTTCAGACTGACCTTGATCCTCCTGCCTCAGCACCCCAGCTTTGGGGTAGCAGGTACGTACCACCACGCTCAGCTAACAACACGGATTTGACTTCAGATATAAAAAATGGCAGAGAAACCAGGTAAGCAACCTTTTCATTTTAGAAATCATATGCCTTTCTGGGTATGGTGGCAAATGCCTGCAATTCCAGCACTTAGGAGGCTGAGGCAAGAGGATCACTGTGAGTTCTAATTCAGCCTGGGCTACAAAAGGAGTTCAAGACCAGCCTCAACTACATGGCTGAGACTGTCAAAATAAACAAATACACAAATGTCTTTAAGTTCTTCAAAAATTTCTAAAGTCATAGATACTAGATACTTACGGCACTATCAAATTCAATGCTTGTAATTCCAGCATTACTGCCAGATAGGGCACCCTTAAACTCACATTTGTCTGTATAAAAAGAAAAGATTAAGAGATAAGACATTAAGTCAAGTAAGTGTGTCACCATGGGACACTCTGAAACACAATGAAGGATAGCTCTTTGTCACAATAGGAGCTTCCCTGCATATTTACAGAGTCAAACAGGAGGACAAACAACATAAAAGGCAAAATCACTGTTAGTCTTTAATAATGACCAATGTTTAAGTAGATGCAGGCTCTGGCATTTGTATGTGTTCCTTCTTTTTCTTTTCTTTGCAGTAACAGGGATTGAACTCAGGCTTTTGTGCTTGCCAGGCAAGCACTTATTCTACTGAACTATCTCCTCAGCACGCCCCCCCCACCTCTTTTTAAAAATAGGCTCTTGCTGTACAGTTTAGGCTGGTCTCAAACTCATAGCAATCTTCCCACCTCAGGCTTCAGAGTGCTTGGATAATAGGCATGTGAAACCATGCCCGCTGTGTGTTTTTAAAATGTTAAGACAATTGGAGTTCTTAAATCCCCTTCACAAAGAGGAAGGTATAGGACTTTGTAAAACATGCCAAACTAGAGACTCACTTTATTTAGTTCCATTATTTCTCAGTCACCTTTTCTACTTTACTAAAATTAATCTTAGCCGGGGGTGGTGGTGCATGCTTCTAATCCCAGCACTCGGGAGGCTGAGGCAGGAGGATTGTTGTGAGTTCGAGACCAGCCTGAGCTACAAAGGGAGCTTAAGGCCAGCCTGAACTGCATAGTGAGACCCTGTCTCAAAAAGACCAAAAAAAAAAAAAAAATCTTGGGCTTTGACTAGTATTTGTGCCAGCTAACGCTTTTATAGGAACTGACCACTATATTCAGAATCCATGATGTGGTAATTTTCACCACAATGTAAACAGAAATTTAAAAAAAAAAATTATTTGACTAGATAGCAAAATGCCAGTAGATCTTAATAAACTATTTGCTTTGTAGTGCTAAGATAGAGATGGAGCCTTGCATATCCTGGGATTGCTCTAGTACTGAACCATACCCCGAAACTGGCTTAAAAGTTTCCAAATCCAAAGTGGTTTCTAAAGAACCCTTAGCCTTACTCCCTAGGGCCATTAGCAGCAACACATGCATATTCAGCAGAATCTGGAGGATGCCAACGTTAAGCCACGCCCATAAGGCGTGTCCAAGGCATTCTCGCAGCCCTCTCAGCCCTCTGGCCTGGGCCCCTTGTCTTAGGCAATGCTCCTTTCCTGAGCTTGTGGATTTTTTCTATGCCATCATAGTGCACATATTCCAGTTTAATGCACATTTTAATTAGAGACTGAACTTTCCTTCTAAAATTGATGCTATTTGTCAAGATGTTCTCCTAAGTGTAAGGAAAATTACCTAAGACTTCCTAACTGAGTGGATCTGTAACAGCAGTCTTTTTTGTCACTACTGGGGAAATCAGAGCACACACCCACTCTGGTGTAACAAGAAACTAAAATGGTAAGCATGGTTTGGTCAGATGACTCCTTCCACACAATGCTTTACATTTTAAGATAGCCCAAGGTGTACCTACAAGCATGGTGGACTGGCTGCCACCAGCTCAGCCTGCTTCTGCAGACCCAGAGGGCTCTCACCTCCAAACACTTCCCATAGCTTCACCCTGCGGTCCATGCCTCCTGTGGCCAGCACCCGGGAGCCTGGGCTAAACTGCACAGCGTTCACTTCGCCGTCGTGGGCGTCCTGCAACACAAGCAAGTGGTGACCACCAGTGTGGCCAACGCAAAGCGCGGGCTCAGCCTAACGCAGCAGTGGGCCTGAGCTCTTGAGCTAACAGGACTGATCCTAATGAAACCTTACAGTTACAGCACCACCTTCTCAGAAAGGACTTGGAACCAGAGTAGACCGCCTGCCTAAAATGTCTTTTAATTTTACTAAGAATGATAACTCAGTAATCTTAGTTTAAAATCAGGCCTAGAATTCAAATGCTTTTGTCTGGATTATCAGGTTTCCCTCTACCACAAGCTTCTCCTTGATATTCAGGCCACATATCTGAATGCCATGCAGCACACGCCTGTGAGGTGGGGCTTCCGTGACGACTCCTCCTCCACGCGCTCCTGTGCTAGGCATGGTGGTGTCGCAGCAGCAGCCCAGAGCGCTCTGTGGGAGCACTGTGCCAGCGCCGTGCCCTCGCCAAGTGCCTCGTGCTGTGAGGCGTCAGCCTGCTCTTCTACAGAAATGCCTTCGGCCATCAGTACATGGATCACTGTCATTTTTTTTTTTTTTTTTTTTTTTGGTGGAACCAGGGATTGAACTCAGGCCCTTGTGCTTGCCAGGGAAGTTCTTATTCCACTGAGCCATTTCCCCAGCCCTTCAGTTGTCATTTTTTTAAGAATTTCAAATGCTTGTCAAAAGTCTCTGGGACTTTAATAAACATGGAAATATCAGGGCTAAAAAGATGTCATATGTGGCTGTAAAAAAGCACCTCATCCTAGAAGGGGAGGAATGCCTCAGAGGACATCACTGTAGCCCACTCTCCTGGACAAAGCCCGTACTGGGATCTGCCCCAGCAGACAGGCGCCACCTGCAAAGCGCCTCCAACAGGCTGGGAAGAGAGCAGTGTCTTGGTGATGGGACTCCCCACTTTCCCGGGCTGTGGAGACTCTTGAGAGACAGCTCACCAGACTTTTTATCTCCATGCAAATTTCCCCTTGTCAAAAATAAAGTGCCCCAGTGGAGGTCTCAGATTGAAAACTTGAGATCATGCACCAGCACGCCCTCCCGCCACTCGTCATGCTCCTGCTGAAGTGGTCATGTTGGACCTGGGTCGGCTGTGAATCGCTTACTCTCAGAAACACATGCTGACAGGGTCCCTGCGTGTCAGCCGCTCCCGCTACCCTGGCACATGACTCAGCTGTGCCAGGAAACACGACAGGCAGCTGGGAGCTGAGGGCAGGGAGAGGACCGTGACGTTTGGCGCATCAGACCTTTTACCAATCATCATCGACCTCTGTGGGGGTGCCCAGGCCCGCTGTGGAGTCACAGGAGTAGGGTGTGCTGCAGAAGGCCCTTGGCCCCAGCCCAGCTCCTCCTCCCACCCGGGACTCTACTCAGAAGCCAAGACTTCCCTCCCAATGGGGTTCCCCATGTCTGCAAGCACCCACCAGGAAGCCCATCTCCACAGCATGTCCTCCTGTGTGCAGACAGCAGCCTTGGAGGTTTTCTTCCACCCACCAGGTCCAGGGGAGCTCTGAGCTCCTAGTGCTGCCCTGTCCCCCCAGCCTCAAGTCTGGCACTGGGCCCCTCCTCAGGCTGGTTCACAGATTATCTGTCTGTACCAGGACCCAGCTCTGAATTCCAGGTAAAAGTCCTTTACTGTAGCCTCCATCCAGGACTGTGCTGGTGGAAGTCACACACCAGACAGGACTTTTATTTAAAGCCAACAGTTATCTTGCTGGACTCCAAATCATATCACCTGCTGGAACCTCTCTACACCAGAGCCACCGGGAGGCCATGTCTGCACAGACTACCACCCTCTGACTTCATGCTATTTTCCCTTGCCCCGTTCCTCATGCTGCTCCTCTTGTGTCTCTCAGCCAGTCTGGGTACAGAGAACTGGAAGCAATACATTCTATGCTCTAGAGCTGAGCACTACACAGGCCCCTTTGGGCATGCAGAGCCAGCAGGTGTAAGGACCTGCGTGAATCAACCACCAAAACCCACAGCAGCCTGCAGCCTGCAGCTGGCCAGCCTGGGGAGGCAGAAGGGCTACTCACCAAGACACACAGAGCCGTGGTCGGGACCCTCACATCTTTCCCGGGCCCAGGACGAGCATCCACATTCACATCCTGGGGGACTGGGAAGGAAGAGACAGAGCGTCTCCTAAGGAGCAACACAAAGGTACGTGTGAGACAGGCGGCTGAGGCCTCCTGCTCAGCAAGCTGCAGCGAGCCTCCCATGTTAACTCCCTTTAGCAGCACTCCGTGTCCACAGCTTCTTCCCCTCTAGACCCTTCAAATCACAGGCCTCACAGACTCAGAAGCTCCCTCACTCAAATCATAAGAGAGGAAGCCAGCACATGCCCTGGCCTCCTGCTCACTAATGTGCAGGTTCCGACACAACTTAGAAGGGCAATCCCGAGCAACAATCGCTCACCCTGTCACTCAACTGCTAGAGGACTTAGCCCACTTCATGTAGAGGCGCAGCAGCTCTTTGTATGTTTTTAATGCTGCTCTTAAAGTGGTGCTTACACCTCACTACAATCACTCAGTGCACATATGGGCAAGGCAGAGACAGTGCTGACACGAGCGCAATGGTAGACAGGGAGCTCCCCTGGCTGGGCTGGCGGGGAGTGAGTGGCACTCACTCCTGGGAGCATGCAAAGCACCCTGGTTAGCGTGTGAACATCTGATGACTGCAGGGGCACAGCTGGTTATCAATAACCCACATTCACATGCTGGGCTGAGAGGGGAGGAGTGTTTTCACCTGGCAGCATCAGAAGAATGGTGTCCCAAGAGGGGAGAGTCGGACAGACTAAAGGGAAAGGCCAGAGATCAGCACGCAGCAGGACAAGAGAAAGGAAGTTGAAGAAAAAGGAAGAAGCTAAATGAAGCCAAAATTAAGGCATCTGTGTTCTTGGTACCACTGAAATTTTGATGTAATTTAAAAATAACCCATGTACGTACATATGCTTAGTATATTTACACACATTTTAAAAAGGAAAGGTCTTCTAACCTACCCAAAGATATTAGTGATAGAATCCAGAAGGCCTCCAGCAGGCTGCGAGAGTCGCTTACTAAAGAGGAGGGGAGGATAGGTTTAAACCTTAGAAACATTTTGCCCAAATAATCAAAACAGCCCATAAAAACAGGTACCCGGGAAGGTGTTTCTCATTCAGTCCCCAAATCCCTGCTGAGAGAGACTCAACACAGTATCTGAGCCGCCAGGAAATAACAATGGGAAAGGTAGAAGGGAAATCCAGCCTAGAAGTCTTAAAAGAAACAAGGTTTCCTAGTATGAAATTATTTTCCCCAGAAACCAAGCCTTGGACAGGAACCTAACTGCAATTTCTGGGTATTCATAGCTGATTCCCCACTCTCTCAAGTCCTACTTTGGGGACTTAACCCCCCCAGAGCCCTGGGCTGGAAAGCCATTTGGGCCATCTTTTAGGAAGCCCAAGGCCACCTGCATCTGCTTCCTTACCACTCTCCTTGGTGAAGGGGGAGGAGGAGGATGGGCAGCCCGTGGCACGAGATGGTTTCTGGGTGCACAACTACGCTCTTCTGTCCCATCCACATGTGCGCTGTCACAGTGTCATCAGAACACTCCCTGCCCTGGCCCATCCTGTACTCACGTGGCTGCTCTGCTGATGGTTCGCACAGGCGAGGTCTCCTCTGTGTGATCCGAGGTCTCATCCACAATGACTTCAATGTCATCGTCCCTGGAAGGAAAAGCACAAGGCTGTGTCACTGTGCTGTGCAGGACCTTTGTGTTTCATCAGTTCAACAGAAGCCAATGTCATTTTCTTGTCCCAGACAACCTGGGACTCAGCTGGGATGGCAAAAGTGAAGGTACTCTGGAGGAAACAGAAAAACTGTCGCTCTGGAGAAGCAGGAAAAAAATCTATCTGTTTAGCCCCAGATGCTAAGAACAAGTGTCCAAAGCAAACTGCATACTACAGTATCTGTTTTTGACTCTGGGCATCTCACACTCATGTTGCCACCTGTCGCCTCACGCTGCTGACAGGTAGAGAGCCATGAATTCTGAGTGACATCATCTGCTCTTGGTGTTTCTCCTACCAGATGCAAAACACCCCTGGTATTCTGTGTCCTCCATGTTTTTACAGGCTGCATCTTCCTGACCAAGGGGGAAGGCAAACAATTACTTTGGTTTTACTGACTTTCTACTAAGCTGCAATCTTCACAGAGAAGAAATAAAATGCAATCGCCCAACATTTCATTATCCACTGCTTGGATTCTTTTTTTTTTTTTTAAATTCCTTTATTTATTACAGTGTCTCGCTACACATCACGGATTCTTTTTTCGCGGGGGTGGGGTGTGAGCTCAGCCGGCCCTGCGGGGAGGGGCTGGCATGGCATGTGGTGCTGGGGCTCGAACCGCGGTCCCTGGGAGGCGCTCTAGACGGCTGAGCTATCTTGCCAGCCCAAATTTTTTTTTTTTTTTTTTTTTGGCGGAACCAGGGATTGAACTCAGGCCCTTGCACTTGCCAGGGAAGTGCTTACTCCACTGAGCAATCTCCCTGGTCCCCCACTGCTTGGATTCTTAAGCTATCAAAACCAAGCCTTTGCCTTTTCTACAAATTATGAGTATATGAATATATACTTAAGATTCTGTGACCAATCAAGTTAAACCATATCAAAGTAAATTTAATGTCCTTTGTTTAGTCTAAGCCTACACAGCCTTGCCCCACACTCTTGGGCAGGATGCAGAAGAAAACAAACAAGGAGATCCAGGCTGTGCCTGAGCGTTCCTGGCTGCTCTTCAAACACCCGAGTTTGTGGTAGGGCGTGTGAACCCATCTTGTCTTGCTGGTGGTGGCACACGTATGGCTGTCCCCTCAGGTGGCACAGAACAGTGCCACCTCACTCCTGTCTCCAGTGGCTAAACACTTTATAGCCCTGGAAAACTTGGAACTGCATAGGGACTGTGACCATAGGAAACAACATAAAATCACTATGAAAACCCTCTGAAGATACACTAGAATGAATCTAGGGTGCACACGGGCTGGCCAGGTGCTCTGCTGAAGGACTGCCACAAGCGCAAGGCCAACCTGGGCTACAAGGTGAGTGGGAGCCACCCTAGAGTGTGAAGCCTTGTCTTACACAACTGGAGTTTAATTTTGAAGGAAGGTCTTTCCAAGTTGCCAAGGCCGGCCTCAAATTTACCATACTCCCACCTCCACCTCCTGAGGACCTGGCCTTGTGGGCAGGTTCCACCACACCCAAAAGTCAACTGTTATTTCTCTAACCTGCAAGCAGATTAGGAAAAATTCCATAATAGACTCAAGTCCTTTTGCTTCAAGGGTTTGCTCTCACATTGTTATTTTTTTTCCTATTTGTCTCCAATTCCTAAAACTGAAAGACACTAGTGTCAGCCAGTCACGTTCATTGGAATTGCTGTAGCACTAGAATGGAACCCATTAGCTACAACCAAGCTAAAAGGTTACGAGTAGTGCAGCTGATCTCACATTCCTTCAGAGGTCTTCTTCAGTTATGCTTCAAAGATCTGGCAAAACTTGCTCTTATATGTCATAAACCAAACACTAGGACAAACCTCAGGCCAGGTTACATGATGAGAGGCCCAATAAAGGCAGACAAGTGATTCAAGAGTCAACAGGAAACAGGGAGATGACGCCTGTGCAGGATGCGAGATTCACACTCACCACTGAAGCTGATGAGACATGTAAACAGGAACAGTGTGTGTGTGTGCGTGCGTGTGTGCGCGTGTGTGTGTGTGTGTGTGTGTGTGTGTGTCTTTTTGAGACAAGGTGTTGCTATGCAGCTCAGGCTGGCCTTGAGCTTACTTTGTAGCCCAGGTTGTCACAAGGATCCTCCTGCCTCAGCCTCTGCGTGCTAGGATTACAGATGTGAGCCACCAGGCCTGGCAGGAACAGTGTTTTTGTAACATAATTTGGCCACATGATCTGAATTTTTTTTTTTTTTTTTTTTTTTTTTTTTTAGACAGGGTCTCACTATGCAGTTCAGGCTGGCCTTAAGCTCACTTTGTAGCTCAGGCTGGTCTCGAACTCACAACAATCCTCCTGCCTCAGCCTCCCGAGTGCTGGGATTACAGGCATGTGCCACCATGCCCGGCTTGATCTGAAAATTTTGACTAGACCATTTTTTACAAATCTTTCCCAGGTAAACAAATAAGATCAAAGACTATTTCTAGTTATTTCTACGTGAAAAATCAAAGACACCAATATACAACTAAAACGACCATGCAGCTGCTAGTTTTGGGGTAGTAGGAGAATTAAACTTTGCTTTTCTGCCTTTAACTTTGTAGGACTCTTTCCAAAACCTGCAAAGTGGTTCTATAAAAATAAAAGCAGCATAAAACTATTTAAAGCAAGACAAGGCATTAAGAGCAGAGCTTTGATCAGCTGATTCCTACTCACTGTTCAACTGGCAGAGGCTCCTTCGCTGCTTCCGCAAGCTCTTTCTGAAGTCGTGCTTGCCGCCGCCTGTTTTAAAACAGAAGAGCCCTGTTCAGACCTGTGTAGGGCTTGCTCTCAATAATCTACCCTCACAGGGCTTGGTGGGGCACACCTGTAATCCAAGCACTCAGAGGCTAAGACACCCAGTTAGAGACCATCCTGGGTTGTAAAGTGGACTTTGTCTCAACAACCCCCTGCCCCGCAAAAACAAAACAAAACTACTCTCTCCTGGTTCCAATGACACAAATGGAACATTCAGTGCATCTAAAACAAGAGCTACCTGGGCAAAGATGCCCCAAGCCATAAACCCCAAACACTGGTGAGGCTCCCCAGGAGCCCAGCTTCAGAGCAAGAACTAGAGGTATTAGCAAAGCAAGCTATACACTAGGAAGGAAAGAGGCTGGCCAGGGCCTTAAAGGACAGAAAACCACTCCAGATGTATTGGGGAGACCCAGCTATGACTCGGCTCATGCAATCCTTATAATCCTCCCAAAAGCCCAGTGACTTAAGCAGTTCCCCCAATACCAATGGGGCTTGGGTCCCAGGACAATCCTCCCCAAGAGACACAGGCCCTCAAGGCCCCGTAAAAAGTGGTATAGAATCCACTGTGGAGAAATACCATGAAGGTATTGAAAAGGCAATGGAATAGTGTTATGCTTGGATAGAGGAGAAACTAGAAAAACAAAAAAAAAAAGGGAGAAAGCTGCTCAACAAAAAACAAATGTTCAAAAACAGCGTGGTCAACAAAATTACATGTCACCTCATAAATAGTTAATGTTGGTTCAATCTATTGCTAGACTCCTAAGTGGTCATTTTATAGGATGTGCAATCAATGTAAGCTTTTTAAAAAATTTATAGTTAAGGGCCGGGGAGCTAGCTCAGTGGAATAAACGCTTCCCTGGTAAGTGCAAGGGCCTGAATTCAATTCCCGGTTCTGAAAAAAAAAATGTTAAAATAGTCACACAGGCTGGTCAAATGGCTCAGCATATTGAAGCACCTGCAAACAGGTGCAGAGGCCGGGGGTTTGATCCCTGCGCCTGCCACCAGGACAGCTCATGAGACTGGGTGTGGTGGTACGCGCCTATAATCCCAGCTCTTGGGAGGCTGTAAACAGGCGGATTGCTGAGTGATCTAGCAGTGAGACCCTGAACACCCTGTAGACCTTTCCCTACTATACAAAAAATAAATACATAAAATAGCCACATAGCTAAAACCAAAAGGGCATAGTATTTGCACAGGGAACTACAATACTCTCCTGATTCTAGATGACATAAACACTATGTAAATAGTTATCACAGGGTCACTTCGGTTCTCCCTCCCATTCTGTCTGCTAGGCCAGCGCTTCTGTGAACACCAATTGCTCAGTCCTGCGACTTCTGTGGCCACTCAGGGATGCCCTGTAGGTGACTGTCAGAATCTTGGGAAGAGGTAAGAGTACCTTACTAGAATTATGGTGAAAATTAAATTTTCCAGGAAAGATTACAAGAACAGAATTTACCCATTACCCAGAGCTAGGAGAGGTTAACTCATGAATTGTTGCGAGGGTGAAGCAGCATAGGGAGGACGTGAGCAGCACCGATGCGGAGGAAGCCACCCAAAGCCCTCTCTCTAGGCCCCCCCTTCCTGCAAGGCAGGGACAGGATCCAGCCCCAGAGGGTGAGGGAAGGACCAATGCTTCTGCTGCATCCTGAGCACAACCTGTGTAGCAGCTCCCATGCCTGCTGTGGGGACCCATGCACAGGCCACCATGGGAGGTGGGGCACGCATGAAGGACTATTTCCAAACTGTGCCCTCTGCTCATGACCCAGAAGAGCAAACACTGAAGCAGAAAGGGGGGGGGGGGGGGTGACAAAATACACATGGAAGTGAGGCCGGCAGAGAATGGGCGGCAAGGGAAGGTCCCAAGGACTCTGGCCGCGCAGGCCCTACACTTGCCGTAGATACCTCAAGGACAGTCCTTGGAACACACACTTCTAGGGGAGAAATGAAGGGCAGCAGCAGCTAAAGCAAGCTCCTTTTGAAAGTCCCCACTGCTTACTGCAGCCCGGGACACTCAGGGGCTTCTCCTCAGAACCACTAGCCCTGCCTCACACCCCTGCGCTGGCTGCCTGTTGAGGTGGTGAGGCATGCAGCCACCCTTTCACTGCCAAGAGTGCCATGGCATGAGCTTTAGCCAAGCATGGGGGCCCACATTTGTACTAGCAGCTACTTGGAGGATGAGGCAAAGGATCACCAGTTTGAGGTCAGCCTGCCATGTAGTAAGATCCTGCCTCAACGTAAAAAAGGGCTGGAGATTCAACTTTATGGTAGAGCATTTGCTTAGCATGTCTGAGGCTCAGACTAAATTTCTAGCACCACAATGCAAAGCAAAGCAAAGCAAAGCAAAGACAAAAGGACAATGCTATGAAATATAGAAAAACATAAAAGGAGAAAACAAAAATCATCATCTCACCAAATAAAACAAAATGACATAGCAATGAACTTCATTAGGAACATCACTCTGCGCTCCTGTG
Source organism: Ctenomys sociabilis (assembly GCA_004027165.1). Taxonomy (NCBI): domain Eukaryota; kingdom Metazoa; phylum Chordata; class Mammalia; order Rodentia; family Ctenomyidae; genus Ctenomys; species Ctenomys sociabilis. Next base: position 28,957 of record PVKA01025770.1, read on the forward strand.
AGAATAATCTTCAGTGTAGTGGGAAGATCTGCTTCACAGGCACGTGGAAGCAAAGGTAAAGCGCCAACCTTTCTAACAGCACAGCCCAACACCCTTCTGGGAGGTCTTCCTTTGCTCAGCTTGGAGCCTATCCTCACATTTGCAAATTTGCTTTTATTTCCACTATCGTTATTTCTAATTACATTATGTTTGCTGGGTTCCAGTGCAAGCTGTTTTTTTCTTTTCAAAGAACTAGGTTGTGGGACCAGGGAGATAGCTCAGTACAATAAGTGCTTGCTTCCTTGGCAAGCCCAAGGGCTTGAGTTCAATCCCTGGTTCTGCAAAAAACAAACAAACAAACAAACCCCAACTGGGTTGTACTTTGCTTAGGGTCATGCGTGCAGGCCCACCTGGAGTCCTTTTCGTTCTCAGCATTGAGGCGGTTGGCCTCTTGGGCCTTCTCGGCCATCCACCTTGTGACCAACTCCTGGTTCTCCTCTGCAGTTTTCCTCAGTTTCTCCTCCAAGGCAGTGAAGGTGATCTGCAGGGCGTCGTACTCATCCTTCAAGGTCTGGTTCACTATCTCGAGGTCCTGGAGATTGCTGCGCAGGTCCTGGCACTCTGTCTCCAGGTCAGAGATAGTCTGCAAACATTCCGTGATCCTGAAAGCATGACACGAGAAGTGTCTCATCAGGGCCCAACTGCGTGGGCCCTGGCCAGGAGCAGGAACACGGGTAACCACCACAGGACGGTCCTTTTGGGAAATACCTGGGGTGAAGCTTCTGCTAACCACGGATGAGCAGCAAAAGCAGCCTCCAGGGAAGCAGAACTGGAAAGGGAGCTTCAGATGCTTTTACCTTGGGAGTTCCCCCAGCTCAATGTACAAAGACACCAAGTCCCTATTCCTTCATCCTCCAGTTTTTCTCCTGATTGATCAACAACAGTCTTGCTCACAAAGGACCACACTCCTCCCAAGGGCCATGGGCTCAGGTGTTGTGGCCCTGAATTCACCACAGGAAGACACCAGTGTCCCCATGCAGTAGCCACAGGAGAGCAGTGAATGCCCTGAATACCAAGGCCTGGGCATTGTGTGCTGGGAGTCCTTCTCAGAGCTTGCAAGAAAGGTCTGCAGACTGCAGGCACTGCAGTGGCCCTTGCTGAGCATGGCCACCAGTTATGTTCTCAGGAGTACAGCTGAACAGCACGTGTGACACCCCTGCCCTTCCCTCCAGGCCTTAAGAGGCCCATTCTCAACTCACTTGGCTTCATTCATCTGCATCTCCTTGTCCTTCTGCTGCATTTGGTTATTCAGGTCAATCACCAACTGAGCTAGCTGGGAAATAAAAAGAAACCCATAAATCAGAGACCTTAGGGCCTCACCTGGAAGTTACACAGCGAGTGACTGCTATATTTTTAAGCAAAGAAAGGTACTGTGAGCCGGGCGTGGTGGTGCATATCCCAGCACTCGGGAGGCTGAGGCAGGAGGATTGTTGTGAGTTCGAGACCAGCCTGAGCTACAAAGTGAGCTTAAGGCCAGCCTGAACTGCATAGTGAGACCCTGTCTCAAAAAGACAGAAAAAAGGCACTGTAGATTTGGGCAAAGGTACCAAGAGGGTGGTGGCAGAGAGAGCAGAAGGGCTGATGGGGTGGGGGCTGTGTGTGATCTGCCTGCTGCTCCCCGCAGACACGTATCTCCCCCTCACCCAGTGGGATAGGCAATAAATTCCATTTCCTCAGCTGGAGCTCGGCTGTAGACCACCATCTACAGTGAGCACAGAGAGTCTTTCTAAAGTCTCAGGGATCACACTCAAGCTTCATGAAAGAAGTTCTTCAGTGACCAGGCAATCAGCCCTTTGTTTTCAAAAGCTTCCTCACTGCTGTTAGAACTCGGAACTGGGAGGGGGGCCTGGCTTGCCTCTTGCAGAAGGGCCTTGAGCTTCCGGGTAGTTTTGCTTGGCTCGCACTCCCTTCAGGAGAGCTGCAGCCCTTGCTGGGGGTGTGGGGAAAAAGCTCTCCTATATTCCCAGGCAGGACTCTCACAGGGAGCAGAACAGATGTGGAAGAGGGACTTTTACCTCTCCGCGTTTCTTATGTAATTCAGTCAGTTCTTCCTGATGTTTAATCCTCAGTTGGGCCATTTCTTGTAGCTGACTGTCATTCCACGTGCCATCATGTCCAGGACTAAGTTATCATCAGCCAGATAGAGAGAATGTGTGACAAAGAAGGGAATCAGATCACACCTCTACAATCAGGCAACAGAACAATAACTTTATTTACAATTTCAAATATACACAGACACATGGCCAGAATCACTCTAGTGATCCCATTGTCCCAGCTGTTCTGAGACACTGTGAGAAAGAAGGAGGCGTGAGGTACAGGAAATCAACCTTGAAGTACCCACTAGCCAGGCCAGGAAATACAGACTGCACTCCTGGCAAGGAGTAGGTACTACAGACAGCTAAGCCAGGGCCAGGGAAATAGCTTAATGGAATAAGCACTTTCCTGGCAAGCACAAGGACCTGAGTTCAATCCCTGGTTCCACCAAAAAAAAAAAAAAACAACAACAAAACTAATCTTAGGCCCAGTGTGGTGGCGCATACCAGTAATCTCAGCACTCAGGAGGCTGAGGCAGGAGGATTATTGTGAGTTCCAGACCAGCCTGAGCTAAAAATGAACTTAAGGCCAGCCTGAACTGCATAGTGAGACCCTGTCTCAAAAAGACAAAAAAAAAAAAAAAAGACAGCTAAGACAGTTAGAAATATCACAGGCAGTGAGTGGGACAGACCCTTAGGAGATCTCCGTAGAGACAACTGTGGTGGGAGGGGCATTCACTGAAGGCCAGATGAGAAAGAGGACCACACCCACATACATCCCAAGGGATGGGCCACACCCTGTTACAACCCCCCCAAGCCCCTGTTCCTCCCTGGTGCACTGGCTATGTGACTTGCTTACCCATTTGATTAATATTAACTAAGTGACTACATTTGTAATTGTTTTTTTCCTCACATTGGACTCTGCCCAACCTAAAGAGAAAATACTCAGTAGACCACTTGTCTGTTCCAACAGAAAGCCCTTATTCAGCCTGCAGATCAAAATAAATCTGTTCATGAAGATGGTTATCAGGCCAGCAAATCTACAGAATGTCACGCTATAAATCACCAAACCATCACTGTCATCCTACATTTTCCCCTGGGGCCTCCAGCAAGGCTCCACGCCCACCAAGGGCCTCTCCCTTGCCTGCAGGAGCAAGCTCTCTCCCTCTGCTCTTGGTCAATAGCCTTCTCGCCCTTTACCAGGCTGTACCCAGTGTGAAATAAAGCTGTTGCTGTTTGCTTGATCCTGCCTGCCCTGAGGTCTTGGTCATCCCTGGAGTCTCATCTGACAGTGATCTTAGTTGACCATACTTTCGTGCCACCTCACACCCAGCTTGTGATTTCCCATTGGCAAATCCACCACCTAATCAACTATATTACAGTTCTGTCCCACCTTAGGCTGCTTCACCAGTGGCTTTGCTCTGTAAAACTCCCTCGAGAAGCCAGGATCTCGGGCTGCCCACTCATGAGGACCCTCTTCTCTCTCTCCTTAGGCACTCTTTTTTTTTTTTTTTTTTTTTTTTTTTTTTTTTTTTTTT